>VXAU01001099.1:4330392-4395234 GCA_013399695.1 Formicarius rufipectus | reverse complement strand
TTTTTTTAGTTGTTGTCGTTTGTTTTTTGTTTTGGTTTTTTGTCTTCTTTTGAGTGATATTCTGACTTCTTCCAGGTACTTTGGGAAGAGAGAAATCTGTTCCAAAACCATGAACCTTTGGTGAACTTGCACCAGAGATTATGTGTTTGCATCCAAACACAGAAATGGGCAAGGCTCCCATGACACTGAATTTTGCTGAGCAAGAATCTCTCTCTGGTCCAGAGCCCACTCCTCTCAACAAGATCCACCTGAAAGGACATTCAGCCCACTTGGGCTTCGTCAGGATGGGAATTATTCTGCTTTTTGTCTGAAGGATGGACCTGAACCATAGAGTTTGGCTCTGGAATTCAGGGATTTGGGATCATGCAGCTTTGTTTTAGAGCCAGGTTTTATTTTAAGAACATATCTGGAGGGGGTTTGTGCAGTAGGAGCTGGTAGGAGTCTGCTCAGGCATCAGAGTGGGAAGATGAGGCTTGTCTTTTCTGGGAGCTCCATAAGTTGGTGGAAGGGTTGCAGTGCTATGGCTTTTCTCAAGTCCTTCATCTGCCTTTCAGTTATCTGCATGGTTGCCATATGTCCCCTCATGTTTCTAAATATTCCAGGGCCTTCACAGTGACTAAAGTTGAAGGCTAAGTGCAGAGTTGTGTAACAGACCCAGGCAGAGAGGGGCCAAGATGTATGTAAGTGGGTGAGAAGCTCCTGGTTCTGAACCCATGGGTGTTTTTGGTATCTGGGCAGTGTTGGGAGAGACAAGTGGAAAATGTTGGGGTTTTTTTTTGTTTGTTTGGTTGGGTTTTTTTTTGTTTGGTGGGGGTTTTTTTGTTTTGTGGGGTTTTTTGCCTTTTTTTTTCTTTTTTCCAAGCACAATCATTTGTCAGGCTCTTTGGGGAGAAAGGAAATGGATTGAGATAGCTCCATCCAGGGGGGATTGTCTATGAGCCAGTCTCATCTGTTAGGGGGCTGGAGAGCTGGCTGGAGAGAGGAGCACTGCCATGGGAGAGGTGTTGATGGGTCCTATGGGAGGCCCAATAGACACCTGCATGGGAAGAGATGGAGGTAAAGAGAAAAGAACAGTGGCCCTTTTTGAGGTAGAGGTTTGGAGGGAAACACAGGTGGGGGAAAACCCCAGAGGATTCACAAACACACATACACACACTGCCCCACCTTCCGATCTGGCTTAAGGAATGATATTAATTGTTGGCAGTTCCTGCAGCACCTTCTATGTCAGGTACTTAAGGGATGACAGTCAAGGATGAACATGTGCCCAATGTGGTGGGATGGTATTTGGGCCCACAGCTCAAAGGAAACCAGCACACCCATCCTGATTGCCCCCTCTTAGGATGAAGTGCTGTGTCTCTGGAAGGACCTGGCAGCAGCCTTTGCCCCATGTGTTGGTAGCAGCTGGCAGAAGGACCTAAAAGCTCCAATTCCCAGTTCTGGGTCTCCATCCAAAAGGCCACGTGTGGCAGGCTAGGCTGAGGCACTAACATAAGCAGAAGTCAAGAGATTTGTGAAGTACTGAGCTTGCTTGGAAGGAAAAAAAAAAAAAAAAAAAAGGAAAAAAAGAGAAGACTTTATTTTAAGAAATGCAACTGTAGATCTCTTTCAGGAAATTACTCCACACTGCCCATTTTGACTTTCTGGTGGATCATCATCCATATCTTGTGGTTGTATTTCAGCTCCACTTCTGCAGCAGAGAGAATGAAAATGAGGAAAGGCTGGTCAGGGCTGCCACAGGAAATCCGCCTGCCTCAGATTACTTTCAGCTGCCTTCATGAGACAGCAGTTTTCAAAACCCTGTCTTCTCTGTCCAGTTCTCATTTAACCCAGAAATTCCCTTGTGAATGAGAAAATGGAGTGCTGAGGGTTTTTTTCTGCAGTGGCAGTGCTATACCCTGGAGGATGCTGGCAGTAATGTCAGACTGGTGATGGGACTTCTGGTACCCATGGCTAAATTAGCAGCTCAAGTCTGTATTTATTCCTTCATCTTTGGTGTCATTAGTCTGCATCTCTGGTGCTATTTTTGATGAGCAGTGAGCTCAACTAGTGCTAGGATTGAAGTAAGGGCTTATTTAAAGCCTTGGCAATTTTTGGTCAAACCCATATTCTTCAGGATATAAATATCCACTGCAATTCAGAGATGCACAGATCTATGGTGTCTGGTGTACATAACATTCAGAAAAGCACTCTTTACTTATTACTGGCCTCTTAATGTTTGTTTTGTTGCTTCACTATTGCGTTGTGGATAAATGAGCTTGGACAAGCTCTCTTGTGGTGTGAATGGAGGCGGTCAGTGGATGAATTTCAGATTACACAAAAACCGTGGTCCCTTGACATTTGTCTGTCTGTGTTTACATAGTAGCCTGGTTTGCACAAGAAGGTTTGCACAAGCTCAGTAGGCTCCAGGGGCTGGGGATGTTCCAGTCAACCTGTCACCCCTGTTTCCCCTGCCAGGCTATCATGACCCAGGGAATGGATCCTAAACTCATCCCCACTGTTTAAAATTTCCCAAGCTCTCCTTAACTCCCTACCAGTGCCAATTATCTGGCAGAGCCACTGACCTGAGCTGTGCCATGGGCAGGCTGCCTCGCCTTGCCTGGCCTCTTGATGTGCAGTGCTGGTTGCTTTGAGTCATGGAAAGAGATTAGTAGGGAAGCTGATTTATTTGACTAAGCAGGCACTGTCTTACCATAGCCCTTTCCCAGATGGAAAGGTCTACATTTTCCAAGTGTTCAAAGCCTCTTCTGCTGCCCTTCTCCTCCCACTCAAAATGTGCTGTTCACAGAGCCTCTCCCATAAATGTTGAGTGCTTTTTGGCTGGTCTGGTACAAAACCACTGGTACAAAACCAATGCTCGAGCAGTGCCCTGCATCAGTGGGGTTTGACGTCTTCTCTCATAAGCAGATGTTTTTGATGAATCCACCCCTCAGGAGTACAAACAAAGAGTGGTGGCTGCGTTGGGGCTCTCCAGGTGTTGGGCACAACAGCCAGGGATTGTTAAAGGAGTGGCGCTGGGGAATCTGAAATTATGTACCATAACTTATTTCTCTCATTTTTCAAGTTATTTTTTTCCTATTTCAGTCTAGCTGTACAAGTAACTAAAAATTACAAAAGCACAGCCTTTTGGAGGTGAGCAGAGAGGCAAAACATAAGTGGCTTGATTTAATTGGAACAAAATACAGTATGAAGTTTCCTGTCCCTTGTGCTCAGAAGCCAAGAAACTGGCTTAAAAATCATGAGGATTTTTTTTTCTTGTATGGTAGGAACATCAGTTGAATTTTCTGGAAGTTTTGGAAAAAAAGGAGTGTCGAAGGGGGCTTGTTTTCAAACTTTGTTGCCCTCTCCATAAAAGCTGGGATCGTATCTTTTCTCTCAAAAGAAAGCTGGCATTTTTGCCTAACTTTGTAGTCCCCAGAAGTAGGAGGTTTTAGGAAAATCACATTCTATCAAAAATCCCTGGTGGGAGAGCTTTTAGTGCACTGAATTTCAGTCCTCGTGGTGCAATTCCTGAAAGGTGGACAGTTATCACGGAGGGCAGTCGGACTGTCCCACTGAGCAGGGTCACAGCCTGGTGTCAGGAATCTTGGAATGAAATCAGGGTCAGAGGTTGGAGGCTTCTGCCAGAAGCCACTATTCCAATTCAACAATGATCCTGCTTGGGGACCAGAGCAGTGAGACAGAGTGCTGGTGTGGGGATGCCAAGCCAGGTTTGTGTGGTGTCGGGGGTGAGAGCAGGGAGGGTTTGACCTGTGACTGTCATCCTGGTGGGCAGCTGAGGGATGAGGCAGAGGCAGCTGGGGTGAAATGGGGATGATTAGATGTCTTGCCAAAAGCTGCCTGAGTGACAGTGAGAAGTGCAGCCCAGCTGGGGCACAGCAGTAAGATGGGGATGTTTCAGGGTGGAGAGAGACAGGAACACCAGGTGAGCTGTGGATCTCAGTCCACCTTGGTGGCCTCCTTGGGAAGAGGGTGCCTCCAAGCAGTGGTGCACTCCATGACTTCTGCCTTGATTGATCCCAGACTAGTCAAACTTAGTGTGGGTACTGCTCTTCCCCCACAAAAGCATTGCTTTCTTCTGCTACACCCTCACAGCATGTTTCTGCAGCCTCCCTGACATGTGTTTTGTGTTAGCCCCCCCAGCAATCAAGAACTGCCTGGAAAGAATGTTATCAAATTCAGAGGGAGCATTTAATTTTCCAATTAAATCTGGATCTTTTAAACTTCTAAGCTTGTCTCATTTCAAGGATGGGAACAGAAGAAAATATCTCTTGTTATGTTTGGAGAACATAATTTATGTATTTTGGCTTCACAAACCAGCTTTAATAGAGAATGTGCAATCTCAAAGGGTTCAGGGGTTAAAGTCCAGGGTGGGAGCACCATGAGACTGCTGCTGGTGCAGAGGTGTCTTGAAACACACCCTTCTTGAGAACACATTGTCATCTTGGAAATGACACTGGGAAGTAAAACACAGTTTCATCATGGCCATAGTGGCAGAAGACTTTCTGCAGGCGTGATCTTAGATGGCACAGAGACTGCTTGGCCACATCAGCACTGTATGTGACTGTAGAACAGCTGGGATGGGAAACGTGCAGCACATTTTCCCGCAAGATGCGAGTACTGAGTAGGACTCTGCAAACCTCAGCTCTGGGTCACCATCACCGAAAGACTTGCTGCCACATTGCCTCAGGGCTCCTCTCAGATTGTGTCCTGAGCAGGAGGAGACAGTGGATTTCCATCTCTAGTACTCCAGGTGGACGATGAGAAGTGGGATGACTCTTGTTATGTGCGTATCAGAAATAAATGTTTCCCACCCATTGAGTTTCTCCAGTCTTCAGGCTATGTGAGAGGTGGATGGCACCAGAAATGGAACTCATGGTGCTTGCAGGAGTGGCCACTCTTTTGCACTGATGCAGGCAGGGAAGATTGTGACATCTTTGCCATTAAAGGTCAAGATGGAAGTTCCCACCCCTGGCATATTTGCAATGATGAGCTTCAGCCAGTGACTGCTTGCATATTGAGCCAGGGTGGCTGAGGCAGGAAACACATGTCAACATGTTTTTGAATTTTAAGCTCACACCCTTAGTCACTCTCATACAGAACAGCTTTTTCTTCATCCCCTTCAATAAATGAAACCACTTCCTTTAAGACGCTGTTCCTAAGTTTTCCAGTCACTGTGGTTTGGTAGGATGCATTATTTGGCACTGGCTGTTTCCCATCCAACGGTCATTCCAGGCTCCATTTCCAGCCTGTCAGGGGTTGAAAGGGATGTGCAGTCTTTCTATCCTCCTATGGTCTGTCACTGATGCCTTTAAAAACTGAATCATTTTATGGTCCAGAGATGGATTTCCAATGGATTCACATCTTGTGCTGGGCTCTGTAGTGTCCTAGGAGAACTGAGCTAAGTCTGATGATACAGAGGCTCTGCCCTTCTGCCCAAGGGGGTGGCTCCCACCCAGGTCAGGACCATGGGCTGATATGAATACCATTGGCTTGCTTCTCTTGTCTCTCACAGCTCAAACTCAAGCCTGAGCGTGTTTACTGTATGCCATATTCATGATTTGCCAATGCCTGCTGTTTTGGATTCCTTGAAATAGTGCCCACTTAAGAAAACCATAATTTATAGTCAATTTGGACACATGCATTGCTTTGGAGGCACCAAACCCACTGTGTGTGAGAGCCCAATGACCTGAATTAATTGTGAACGAAGGCCAGACACCCCATTTGGTTGGTTTGAGAAGTGGAGGTTGCAGGGGTCTCAGTTCTGCAGCTGTACCCTGAACAGCAGCAGTTGTGGATGTAGCTGTGCCATGGGCTTTGTAGAGAGGGGGAAAACCAGACCTGCCTGTATGTCTGTGTCTGGGGCAAGGGCAAGGCTATTGTTGTGAAGTCAAACAGAGCAGAGGATTTTAGTTTTCATCAGATGTAGGCAGGGAAGGAGGTCACCTCTAGACAGCTCGTAAACATAATCTCCTCTGTCTAGTAATGTTGGAATTTTCAGGCTGGATCCAAAGCAAGTGGTGGGAGTACAAAAGAGGCTGTAGGAAGGCAACTTGTGATGTTCTGGGACATATAAGATGCCTAGTAAAACAGAAGGTCCTCCTGTGACTTTTGGCAAGAGATAGAGCTTGACAATCCACAGTCTCTCTGGTAATCTTGGCACGATGAGAGAGGCAGGGAGATGAGCAAATTTGTGTTGATGAAAATAACATGTGTATAATTTATCATGTTTGGGGTACTTGAGGCTGTTTCCAGTGGGAAAGCTGAGCTGTAATTAGGTTGCTGATGAGCCTCATATACAAACCCTTCAGCTCTGTAAACTGTGCCTTCAAAGGCATCTCTTCTAGGGATTGACCTTTGCAGCAGCCTTTCCAGTGAGCTGATGGATGCCTCTCTGAAACCAGATGCTCAGCAGGCAGTCACTGCACTTACCATCACTGAAAGCCTTGGAGCCTGTTGACTTTCTCAGCCCATTGCTAAACCCCGTAGCTGGAAGGGGATGCTTTAGTTATGAATGCCCTCACTCAAATGATTTCTTCCATCTGTGCTCTGAGCTACTCCCTGAGAGGGTTTAGCTGGTCCCAGTAACCTTCATGGCTCTGTCTGGAACAAAGGTTCTGTTTGGACACAGAAGACGGTGCTTGTTGATTTAATTTTTTTTCAAGGTTTTTGAGGGAATTTCTGATGTAAACCTTCCAGAAGGAAGGGTAGGAGAGCCTTTATGAAGTGGGCAACCTGCTAGGCTTTTTGCTGCTAAACTCTGGTTTCAAAACCACCAAGGAAACACTTCTTCATTCTCATCTTCATACCTCTTGATGCTGACAGAGAAAGAAGAGGTTAATTCCTGCAAAAGTGGGAAGGGGGAATTGTCCATTTGTGTTGAGTGACTGTAGAGGGAAGCTGGAAGATCAGTGAGTAGGTATTAATTTGATATGTAGGTGTTTCCCATCACCATCTGTTTGTTGCTCTGCCTAATAAGGTCTCTCTGGCATCTCTTCCTTCTGGGCTCCTGGTCTCTCCTCCTTAGGGACAACCACAGCATCCATCTCTGACCCTGAATGCTGCCGACACCTTTTTCCTGCTCTTGCCTTCAGGTCATGGGGAGTGTCACTGCGGGGAGTGCAAGTGCCACGCTGGTTACATCGGGGACAACTGCAACTGCTCCACCGAGATGGACAGATGTGTTTCCAGCGATGGCCAGATGTGCAGCGGCAGAGGCGCCTGCATCTGTGGGAAGTGCCAGTGCACTGAGCCAGGGGCTTTTGGAGAGACGTGTGAGAAGTGTCCCACCTGCCCAGGTGTCTGTAGCACTAAAAGGTACTCATGGGCATTTCAGGAGGGACTTTTTTGGCTGGTGGGAAGGGCAGTTCTTTGGTTCCCTGGGGCACTTTTCAGCTAAGGAATTACTCCTGCTTTGTTAAGGACTCTGAGCTGCAAATGTCTGGGCTCAGAGAGCTGTGAGCTGCAGAGGAGGGGAGGATGGGGCCTCACAGCAATGGAGGTGCCCTCGGCATCAGCTTCAGACTAGTGCAGAACAGCAGTGCTGCCTGTCTTGGTCTCAGGCAGGATGGATTTTTCAGTAGCTGATGTGCAGCTCCTGACATCCAAAGGACAAACAGACCCCAAATCTACCAGTTGTGTTACACTTTCATTACATCCACTTCTAAAATAAATCCGTCCTTGAGATGGAGATGCTTGGCCCTGAAGTTGCGAGTTTCTTGTGGTGCAGATGTGCAGCCTCCAGACTAGCACCCAGGGAGCCCCTTTCCCAGGGGTGAATTTCTGTGTTCATGTGGTTTTTCATGGGTGCTTAATCTTCCCCTCTGTGTGTGTTCCTGCAGGGACTGCATTGAATGCAAACTGTTTAACTCAGGAAGACTGGCTGATAACCAAACCTGCCAAAAGCACTGCAAGGACGAAATCATCACCACTGTAGATGTTCTTGGTAAGTTGGCAGCAGCAGGACTGCAGGCAGTGGGAGCCAGTGATCGTGGCACTGAACTCCTCTTAACCAGACCAAGACATATCTGTAAAGAAAGCCTGGGAACATCTGGTAGTTAGAAATGTGTATGTGTAGGTAGTATGTATGTGTAGTGCTCTCCCTGGGCTATAATCTATTATGAAGTAAAAACCTTTTTGACGTAACATCTTACCACATCTAACCACTACTACCAGTGCAAGGAGCAAAGAGAGTGGGATGAAGTCAGATGAGACAGAAGATGGCATGAGCTGTGAGAGAATACAAAAGGACAAAGTATCACCCAACAAAAAAGGCATTCTCTAATCTTCTGAGAATTCATATTGGAAGAAGTAAGCTTGTAAGAGAGAGCAAAGCTGTTTTGGAAACAATGAATTCGGCTTTGGTGGAACCAACTGCTACAAGTCACCCTGGCAAACTCCTCTCTTGCCCATTGTGTCCTCCTCCTCTAGAGGTCACCCCAAACATGCATCTCTCAGCAGATTATTTTCTCCCCCTTCTTTTCAAGAAGTCCCTGATTGATCCAAACTTATAACAGCATTGATCACAATCCTGATCTTAGCCTTAACAATACCCCTTGGAGGAAGGGTTGTAGATCAATCAGGGATAAATTACCATGTGCATCTGACATTTCCTCCTCTTCCCACAGTTTATAGAGGTAGGAGTGCCTTGCTTGCGCTTTTGTTCTTTTCTCCCTGAGTTGCCTGCAGGTGGAATTTTTCCCATTTTCCTCTCATATCCAGTGTCTGCTTTTCAGTTATGGCCAGGGAGGTTTCCTACCTTTCCCTTTGGGACACTTGCTCTTGTTCTCTCCGTTCTCCCTGCAGTTCAGCAAGGAGTGCACCTACACCAGCACACTGTGAGGGGTTTGGAAGTCCAAACCATACAAAGCTCCTTTCTAGTGCCTGACTGGCCTGAATTTCTTAGGAGCCAGGAATTACTTGGGGTTAAAGATCATCCCTCCTGCCTGGTTATTGTCCCATGCCAAAGCCAGCTTTTGTACTGAGTGCACCCTGCAAGGTAAGGCTGGGCTGTGGTTTGCCAACACCCTACATGGCTTTCAGAGAAAAACAAAGCCAAATTTCTGGTTTAAGCCATTGTGGGGAATTATGCTTATGCTTTTGTTGAACTATTGCAGTCAGATTGCATATGGTGCTGTGGCTTGGAGAGAAAGAGGTAAAGCAAAATATTCCTAAAGAAAGCTCTTGGGTACTATGCACTTCTTCACAGGCGGACTTAGCCAAATTCAGGTTTTCAAGCCCTCCTGTTTTATTTAGCACATATTAGAAGTCCCTGCTGAGAGGCTGAAGGCTGATATTTGTCACACAATACATAGGTCTGTGGTATGCTGGCACAGGAGCATGGGACCTTCTTAAATATAAAACTGCAGTGAACACACCCTGGAACATCCCAAGTGCCTTTTGACTCTGGGTATGAAGCAGCCAGTTCTTCAAAGCTTTGCAGAGCAGAGGCATTGATCATTGGACACATGAGCCAGGATGCTGCCTTGTGAGAAGCTTGTGCAACTTGCTTTGGACTCTGCAGGATCTTCTTTGCTTCTGCAGTATTAGATTTGCATTCCTGGTGGTTTCAGAGCGGAGGTTTCAACGTGAGAAGAGCATGAGCTAAACCTGGCAACAGCACACATCAGTGGACCTGAAAATTCAGTGGGGCCCTCACACCTCTCTCTGTGGACATGTGATCTCTGAAACCTAATGAAGACCAACAGAGATCATTAGTACTGAGACTTTAATCACTGTATCTTTTAGCAGAATAATGGTGCAAGGATGGGAGTGAAAGCAGCTAGGCCTGCAGAAACTAAGGTGTGCTGCTCAATTCAGAAGGGCATTAGTCAAGAGACATGGAAGTTTTGTCTATATTAAGCCAATTGGTACTCTGTAACAATCAGTACCTCTCCATCCCTGTCTTTGCTACCACTGTGTCAGTAGAGTGGGTTTTCCTATCCCAGGGTAGGAACAGCTGAGGTTTGTCAACACCAGGAACTCCTCAGGACTCACCAGAGGGGCAGCTGCATCTGGGCTCAGCTGTTGAAAAGGAGAGTATTAATCTTTCAACTGGATGCAGGTCAAAGGCATTGAAAGGAAAAACAAACAGACAGGAGAGAGCTAAGGGGCTGGAGTAGCAGTGGTCATTAATGTGATCATTTTTCAACATGACGGACAGGCACAGATACAAGTGAGGAGGAGAGCTGTGGGAAGCATTTTCCAGGTGCCTCAGGCAAGGTCATGTCTTTGCCAGCCAATAGCAGTGGGTCCCCAAATCTGTTCCTCTCCCTTGACACTCTCAGCCCAGACAGGCCTGCAGAGATGTGCTCCTGCACCTCTCGTGGCTGGAGATGCCGTCCCATCTTCCCTCCGGTCCCTGTCCCTGCAGCGAAGTCACCCGATGACCTGTGGCTGTGCAGGGCAGTGGCTCTGCTGAAATCACCCCTGAAGACAGAGCTGCAAACTTGAGGTGATGACTTCACTGAATCTTAAATTGCTTCTGTGATGCAGCCTTCCCCAAGGAGCACTTACAGTGACCAGAGTAGTGACGGGCTCTGCCTGGTGCTATGGTATGTTAGACAGACAAATACACAGCACCCATATGGCCATGGGAGTAAAGTCCTCTCATTTCTTGCAACTCCTCCATCTACACATCATCCATCCAACCGACTCTTTTCTCCCTCCCCTCCTCCTCCCTTTCCCATTTTCCTCTTTTATATCATTCTTTAAAAACAAACTTCTCAGCCGTTTACGGAGCTGGAGCCACTCAGCACAGCTGGAGCACGAGCTGGCCATGGGCTGCTGCTGCTGCTGGCCCCATCTGAGTCTGTGCTCTTTGCTTTCTCTTCACCTTCCTCTCTTCAAGAAATTTAACAAATTAAGAAGAAAACAGTATTAATTGCCAAAGCAGACTTGTGTGAAGGAAGAGCATATGTGTGTGTGTGTGTGTGTGTGTGGGAGAAAGGTTGAGTCTGTTTGCCATGTGACATTTGCCAAGTGCCACATTTTTTCAAGGAGTAAATTTGGACACTGCTCAGTTAAAAATTGCCTGAGCCACAATCAACCTGTGCTGCTTTCCAGTCCTGCTCCCCAAATAAAATTCTGCGACTCTGCATCTTGTTCCAGAAACAGATGACCCGAATGCGATCCTCTGCGCCTACCCAGTGAACAACTGCGTCATGAAGTTCACCTACTTGGAGCTTCCCAGTGGGAAATCCAACCTCACCGTCCTCAAAGAGCCAGGTTGGCCCTCCCTTGAGTTTCCTTTTTAGCAGCACAGACTGCCTCAGGAGAGGTGGTGAGCTGCTGGGGAGCCTGGCAGGTTCCAGCAAGTCTGATTTCACTGGCTGCATGCATGAGCAGATAAACCAGGATGATTTAAACTGACGTGTTTTACAGTGCTGAAACCCAACTCCCAATTTAGTCAAAAAAGGACTCCTAGACATGCACCTGAGCCACTAGTATTCCTAGCAAGTGGCTGAAGATCTTTCTGCCAGCTTAGGATACTGAATCAAACAAAGCCTATTTAAGTAGCAAAAAGCATGCCTGATTTGGAGGTGCAGTCCCTGGGAATAAAAACATTGGAAGAGACACCTGGTGCTGCTGCTGGTTAAGTCAGGATGTTAGGAAAGCCCTGTACCAGCTAAGGATTTCTACATTGCCCAAGAGCTAGCTCCAATCCTGGCTGTGTAAGGGCTGTGTGTCCCTGCTGCTCTCCCCAGGCTGCACAGACAGCTGTATTTCCCAGCATTATTTTAATCTCATGCAATCCAGTTGCTCAAAGAATACCCCATGTGGGGTTGTAGAAAAGGCTGGCAGGCATCCAGCAGTAACTTCTTGTGATCTGCTCTGGTCCTCTGAGGCACAGGCCAGTATGGGAAAGACTGAGATTCCTCATGTTTTATTTCATCTGTGCTGCAGCTTGTGCTTAATTGATAGACCAGTCAATTAACTGACAGTTAATGTACTTATTTAAAGTCCTTAGTGATCACCTGTCTCCATGTGGGCCAGAAGCTGAGCTGACTTTTGCCAGAGGCACCTTAATGCTCTGTGTCTCACATGGGTCATCTGGCATTAAAACCCTGCGTCACTGGTGGACAGGACTGCAGCCCTGCGCTTCCCTCGAAGCGCTACGTGACATCCCAGCTCTGGTGACATCCATGAGAGCTGTCCCTTTGACCTGCCTCTAGCTAGGAATTTATTTAATAATAATAATAATAATAATAACAATAAAATCACTTTGATTTCAGCGGGAACCATTGCTTTTTTAAATTTAGGCACTGCTGATAATGCTGCCCTGAGGTCACTTGCATAGTGGCTGCAGTCCAGGTTATTACATTCCGGTATCCTGATACAGGCTACCCTCACACTGGAGCTAATTACCTTTTCTCCCTCATTACCAGCCTGCAGCTCAGCGCCCAGCGCCGTAACCATCGTGCTGGCAGTGATTGGCAGTGTGGTGCTGATTGGCATCATCTTGCTGGCGCTCTGGAAGCTGCTTGTCACCATTCACGACAGAAGGGAGTTCGACCGATTCCAGAGTGAACGGTCCCGGGCCAGATATGAAATGGTGAGCCTGGGGCAGAGTGCTACTTTTGTATGGGGGTGTTATTGGGATGTGCTGGCAGCAAACAGCTCTGCAGTGATGGAGAAGGGTGGCAGGCACCAGGGAGGCAGATGCCCATGCCCTGCAGTGCCCCTTGCAGCACACTTCAGGGTCCAGCATGTTGCACTGCCTTCCCCTTGGCAAGGTACAAATGTTCTGCAAAATTATACCAGCCTTTGGTTTCATCATCAGAGCTGGAGGCTGAAAGGGGTAGGGGAGAGGGGACCACACCCCAACTGTGGTGGCAGCCAGATAGGTCAGGTCTCCAAGGAGCCCTTCTGGGAGGCTTTGGATTGGGTTGCTCAGCACTTGAGGGCATCACCTCTGCCTGCGGGCAGGATAGAAGGTGGGTCTGATGGACCAACTGCATAAACAACACTGCTTTTGGATCTGAATGCTCAATTCACTCAAAGTGAAACACAGTGCTATCTGCAAACTAATTGGCATATTTTCACCACGACATGGACTTTGTTCCTCACCTTTGTTCTTTTTGTCTGCTCATTTCTCCAAAGGCATCCAATCCTCTCTATCGAAAGCCTATTTCCACGCATAACGTAGAGTTTACGTTCAACAAGCTCAACAAGTCTTACAACGGTACAGTTGACTGATGGAGTCTGAGCACCTGGCACTGCTGTGGACAATTGCTTGATTGTACGTGCTGCTTCCCCACTTGAAGATGGGATCCTCTTCAGGGACGAGAATCCCTTACGACAGGACTGGTCGATGACCAAAGCCCGTTATTTGCACAGTAAGGAGAGGTCTGGTTCATTCTGGAGGCACGGACATGAAGGCAGGCTCCCTGCCTGTACTGATGGACTCTGAGCCGTGTGCAACTCCATACCCCAGCTTTCTGGATATATTAAACCTGCCAACTAAGTCAACCAAGTGCCATATTGCAGCTTTAGACATATCCCGTTAGAAAGGGTGACTAGGTCAAAAATCACGGGAACCCACGCCATCACAAGTTTTTAGGGGGGGAATTAGCTTAAAAAGAAGGTGGTGTTGGAAACATTTGTGTAAGAAATTAGGATACAAATGTTCTGCAGTCTTTAGAATTTTTTTTATATAAAAAAATAAAACTATTGTGCATATATGATGCTGTCAGTAGAGTTCATTGTTCCTTTGCTAAGCTCCCCCACCAAAACTGAGGCTTGCTCTTGCAAGTCAAAGTGGTGCTGCCTGATTGATTTATTAATAGAGCCTTATCACTCAAAGCATGGCTGCAAAAATAGGATCTGGAGCCACAGGAACTGCTGCAGAAGTTATGTTGATTTAATACTCTGGTGTTGACCAGGGCGGGGAGTGCCTCAAGGAGCTCCTGCTCTGAGTCTGTGGTGTTAAACAGATGGGAAACTGGTGGGAGCCCAAGGGAAATGAGAGTTTAGGCTGAGGAAACTAAATTAAACACCCATTCCTTGGGGTGTGCAAGTAGGTGTCCAGCACGAGTGCCTGCTGGAGGGCATCTGGGAACACACAGCAGCTCATCCAGACCTCTGATTTTTACCAGAGTACTATTGCTTTGGGTCCAGCTGGAAAAGCAAGGGAGCCCTGAGCTTTCATTCGGAAAGGGAGCTGCAGTGTTTTTGGTTCACAATGTACATTTTTGCTTTGTTTTTCTGGGCTTTTTCCCCCTTCCCAAACTGTTCCCCCAACCCCATGTGTTTTCCTCTGGAGTTGGGGTTTGGGTTATGCTGACAGCTGCAGCTTTAAACCCACACAGACAGCAGCAGGGCTGCAGCCGCCACAGGAGAGAGAAGCTGGAGTAATTGCTACTGCCTGGGTGTTTTTTTTTTTTTTTTTTGGCTCTTCACCCTGAACAGATCATGCAATAGTCAGCTGAAGGAAGCTTGCCAGGGAAAAGCAAAAACAAATAGTGTTCATTGTTTTGACTTGCTCTTCTCACTGGAAAAGGGCCATGGGCCCATCCTTCCGGATTTATTTTTTTTTTAGTGTGTTTTTGCCTCTATAAACAGAAGCTCTTATTTGTTCAGTATAAACAGCTCTCCTTCAAGAACTTTGTGGTCCCCCCTCCCCTCCTACCAGCAGCCCTGAAGAAATGCAGCAGACCAGACTAGAAATATCTTGGAACAGGGATTTTGAGGAGGGTAGCACGTGGCATACTGGCAGCATCACCACTGATCAAGTGGGGGTAAAAACCCCAAAACCTCAAGCAATTGAAATCTGTACCCTGAATTCCCACTTGATTCCACTAAATCTGCCCCAGCAGGGAAGAAGGGTGCATGTGTCCTGAAAACAGTACTGCAGAGGGGCAGCGCTTCAGAACTCCATATTTCCTACACAATATTGAAGTCCAGGCTAAAGTTTGCAGACTGAGACATTGTGTATTGAACACCTGGGACTAATGCTGCCAACTGGGAAGGAGCATCCATGGGGCAAATTCAGGTTTCGTGACCATCTCACTGCCTAGTGCCAGGCTGCCAAGGCAGATTTTATCACTGTCGCAGAATGAAAAATAGGAAGCAGTCAAAAATTACTCATCCTAAGTAGACAGAGCAAGTTTTAGCATGGTTCATGTGACCACCTCACACAAGCCATACTGCCTCAGGCATGGAAAGGGGAAGCAGCAAGAACAGTGGAGAGAAAGGAAGGACAGGAATGCTTTAAACCAGCCTTGCCACCCAAAGCAGCAAACACTGTGAATACAGTTCTGCTGCAGTTAATTTATGAAGGACAAAGCAGTTTTAAAATAAATCCACCCCTTCACACTCTGAAAGAAAAGGCAAAAGCAGTGCCCCCCTGCCACCCTTTCCTTTGCACCCTTGCAGATTACCTTTGTGCTGTGGCATTTCCCACAACACTGGGTTAGTGCCAAGACACCGGGCAATCCAGGCAGTCCTGGAGATCCAAGATGTGACTCATTGCTAAGGGGTGGTTTGGGCAGGGAGAGTGGAAAAGAGCAGAGAAAGAGCCTGGAGACAGGACTGCAAGTGCCATCCTTCATCTAAACAGGGAGACTCTACCCCCACCCCTAAATTTAGCTTCTCCACAAGGTTACATCTGAAAAATTAGAAGGAAGTGATGCTAAGGTTTTGCATTACTGCCTTTACTCTTGCAAGAGCAGTGCCAAGCACAGTCATGAGAATGGTGTATTTTAGTCAGCAGCAGTTTATTTGTGTCCGTAAATACATGCAGCCTGACCACAGCTAGCATTCCTGAATGAAAACTCCAGCAGAAGGCATCGGTGGGTCAAATGTGATGGAAAAATGTCAGTGCTTGTCTAGCCGAGCTGAAATCCAGATGCCATTGCAACATCAGCTCCTCCTGTTTCCCCAACCACAGCTGGAGGCTGCTGCTGCAGGGCCACTGGGGCTGGGGCTCACAATGCCTTTTCACTGTGCTGCTGGTGTTTCTGGGGAAGGAAAGAGGAGTATTCCTTTATTCCTTGGCAGAAGTCAAGGCCAATGGAAGCATTATTTGCTTTGTTGGTTGTGGAGATGCAGTGTAACCCTTCACTGTTACACAAGCCTGAGTGAGGCCTGCCCTCCTGCATCCTCCTTGCCCTTTATGGTGGACTAAAGTGCTCAATAGCTGAAGGCAAAGCCTGAGCTCTGGAAGATGAAGGCTGCACACTCTTGAACCTGTTTAACCTTGGATTTATCCAGCCACATGGAAAGCAGAGGAGCTACTGTACTGAGACAAGGATCACTAAGATGCCTGACAGGAAATACCAAGGCAAGTTAACTCACTACATCTGCAGCCCAGCAGCATCTCCTGGCCCTTATATGCCAGCATCATCTCCGTATCTGAACACACTGAGCTGGAATTGACTGTTGTTCTTTTACCTTCTCTTCACGGACAGCCTGCCAAAAGTCAAAACAATATAGCAGGAATCTATTTCATTCTATCCCTTTATCCATGCCCTCTAGTTTATGCTGGTGTCCACTGGACACAGACTGTCAGAAACTTCTCCACTCAGCTGCCACAACTCAGGATCACCCAGACTGTGAGTGGGCAAAGGCTGAAACTGCAGGTTTGCAGGACCCTGTCATGCACAAGGACACAGAGGCTTTATTTCCTAAATTACTTTGTTGCATTTTACTACGAGTCACAACTATCAAGGCAAGCATATTGATGATTAGCAAACCAGGTCTATCAATAATACAAATTACTACAATTATAAGGCTGTTGTGGTCTAATCTCAGCAGACAATTAAGCACACACAGCCACTCACTCCCCTGCAATGGGATAGGGGAGAGAACTAAAAGAGTAGAAGTGAGAAAACTTATGGGTTGAGATAAAGGCAGTAATGCAAAAGCTGAATGCAGGCAAAGCATAATGAGGAATTCATTCCTTCAGTCTGGCCAGCACATGTTCAGCCAGCTCCAGGAAGGTGCCCTAGGAAGATAAACACCATGACTCTGAATGTCTTTCCCTTCCTTCTTCCCCCAGCTCTATATCCTGACCTTGATGCTGTATAGTCTGGAATACTCCTGTGGCCAGTTGTGGTCAGCTGTTCCAACTCTGCCCCCTCCCAACATCTTGTGCACCCCCAGCCTCCTCACGGGTGAGGTGGAGTGAGGAGTGGAAGAAGCCTTGACTTTGTGTAAGCTCTGCTCAGCAGTAACTAAAACATCTCTGTGTTATCAACATTGTTTCCAGCAAAAATCAAAATCATACTAGCTGCTATTAAGAAAATTAACTCTATTCCAGCCAAAACCATGCAAATGAACAGCAGGAGAAATCAATATTAGCAGTAATGAATATTATAGTACCAAGTTTATATTTCAATTTTACAAGTCACTATAAAATTACCACTAGTAAGGCAGCAAATGTACTTATCAATAATTATTATTTATGACAAGAGGAAATGGTCCCCAGTCATGCCAGGGGAGGTTTAGATTGGGTATTATGAAAAATTTCTTCACTGAAAGGGTTGTCAAATATTGGAACAGGCTGCTCAGGGAAGTGGTGAAGTCAACAACTCTAAAGGTATTTAAAAGGCAAGTAGATGTGGCACTTAAGGATATGGTTTGGTGGTAGACTTGTCAGTGCTGGGTTAACACTCAGATTCAATGATCCTAAGGATTTCCTCCATCCTAAGTGATTCTATAACTTAATGATTCTAAACTAAATCTTTCTTTCCTGGAGTGAAGAGGTTGTGGTTAACTTTGGCAAAAACAGACATGGTGCTCATAAAGGCAGCAATCCTCTTCTTGAGTGTTCAACTCCTAGGGTTATTGGATGCCAGCACAGACTAAAAATAGATACTTAATGAATCTGAAGGTCTTTTCCAACCTAAATGATTCTGTGATTCTATGCATGCCTATCTATATATATGTGTGTGTGTGCGTGCCTGTGTGTGTAGATATATATATGATTTATATATTATATATATATACACTATGTCTATATTATATATATACATGCACACATATAAAATGTTACTGATACCAAGATACTGAGATACCCATCTCAGAAGTGGGGCCAATTGACAATGGCCAAAGTCTCACTTGGACAATGATCTGCATCACAGAGCCTGGAGTCAGCCTGGTATCCCTGGTGAGGGTCCACTCTGTCAAGGAAATATCATGGGGAACAGAGGTTTGTGCACATTGGGATGTGTCAGAGAAAGAGGCTCCATTTTGGGGTAAAAAGTACCTTTTTATGCAACACAGACATAAGGAGGCATAGGACATCACTCATTGGATCAGCCAATAAACTCTGCTAACATCTATTTTCACCTGGCACAGTCAATGAATGGTGGTATTTTCTCATGTCTCAGACCAATTTTTGTATTTCCAGACTCATTTTCTCTTCTATCAGTTAGAACAGCCAATGGCAGTTACCAACTCTTCCTTTCTCAGGATGGTTTCCTCCTCCTCCTCCAGACCTCTTTTTTTCACCTTTCCAGTAGACATACTGCTGTTACAGTTCCCTGGTTTTGCACCTTACATTGATGATATCTTGGGATATCTCTGCTAACTCAGTATCCAGCTGCCATCCCAAGTCTGTTTCTGGTTCCCAGACTGGCAGGCTTTGTCGCTGCATTTGGGCAGAGGTCTTCCTCTGTCCAATATTTTCTCCCTTACAAGCAGGTTGCTTTTAGGGCTGATGCTGAAACGAGAAAAACTGCCAAGAGGGAATTTGTTCTTTTATGAGCAAAATGTATTTATTTTGGAACAGTGCTAGAGAGCTGGCCAGCTCGCACTGGACAAATTAACTTTGAATCAACAACGCAAAATAAGCTATTTTATACATTTTGATGCATGATTACCACACTCAATTTTACATATTGATAAGATTACAATATCTGTTCATACATATTAATGCTTAGGTGGAGTTTGGGTGGAGCTTGGGCAGAACCTTTCAAAATCTTCTCTTGGCACTTGCATAAGGTGGTTGTTTCCATTCTTCAGCCTTAGTCCAGAGATCTTTTCCTCCTCTTACTCACTTTGACCTCCTCAATTTTCTTTGTCTCTGACTGAAGCTTTGAAAAACTACTGCTATACATCCATTTCATTCTATTCAAATGTCCACATCGTCCTAATTTATGACCACCATGTTGATTGCATGGGGTTCTCTAAAATCTGGTCCAGTGATCTGAACAGAACACCCCTCTGTGTTCTTCTAGCTACTCAAGCAAAGCAGATGTTGAACAGTTTTTACTAACTCAGTTAACCCTTGAGGTTTGTCCCTGTTTCAGGGCTGCTCCCATTGCTCCACCCCTTGGCCTATGACCACTGACAGCTCAGTAGGAGTGAGACCACACCTGCCCAGTGCATCTCTCTTGCCTCCTGATGTGTGAGGTGGAGGAGACTCACGTCCATGTCAGGCCCAGTGCTGTTGCAGTTCCTGAGAGGGTTTGATGGCTGAGGCATGAGTATACCATACTGCTTTGTGTGAGAGTGATGCACACAGTGCTGTGACACAAGGTAGACTACAGAAAAGCATGGACCCTGCAGCTTAGACAAGAGCTAATGTCACAGAGAAACACTGTGTGAATTAGAAAAAGAATTCAATTATTTTTAGTCTGAGTGTCCAAAAGAGGTAATGATCTATGCAGCCAATTGTGTTACATAATTATGTCCCAATTATCATTAGTATGAAGCATGTAGAATTAGGAACGGTGAGATTGCAGTATCTTTGACAATTTGTATTATTAGCATCCCATGTAAGATGCCAGAGTCCATTAAAAACCCCTTTGTTTGTAATTGCTGATTCATTATTTCAGGTCCATGAGGTTTCCAGAATCAATATAAGCTTGTATTCTGTCCTGTTTACACTGAAACCATGCTTGGGTGTGATTGTAACACAAAGTGTAATTACAATTGCTTGTCTTCCTCACCCAGATTGAATTTGTGTCCTGGAGCATCATAATGCACCATGGGCCTCACCATATCAATGTGCTTTAAAAGTTATTTTCGATACTTTGGGGTATTGGGGAGGAAATGCCAAATTGGGTTTTTATCAAGATGCTTCAGAGACTGGGTCTGCTGAGCATCCACATTTGGCATCTAATGATCAAGGACATTGCAAACAATACCAACAATCCAATTTGTTGCCTGCTTAAGAAATTGTATTCATAAATTGAACAAAGTGATCACTATTCCATTACTGAAATAAGGAAACGATCAATAATGTAATTATGAGATATGATGTGTATAATATAAACATTATAAGAAAGAAAAATGCTCATGATGTTATTTCATTTCATGCCAACTTGCCAAATCAGTGTGATGAATAAAGCAGGACCAAAATCCAGGAAGAATAATCTAAGTTTCTGGTTGTTGATGTTGCAGTTAGGATGACCTGAAAGAAAACCAAAATTGCTTCATTCCTTTTGGTTATTAGGTAATACAGATATTAATTACCTAGAAATTAGATGCCCATCACCGTGGTGATTGAGAGGCTTTAAATTGATTTTGAAGGGGAGGGGGATTAGACCAGGCCCACTAGAGATGATCCTGGAAGCAGCATGCCAGTGTTGGGGGTGAAATCCATAGCCCAGCTGAAGTCCATCTACACCAATGCACACAGCATGGGTAAGAAACAGGAGGAGCTGGAGGCCATTAGGTAGCAGGAAAAATATGATGTAGTTGCCATTACAGAAATGTGGTGGGATGACTGATATTACTGGAGTGCTGCAATGGATGGTTATAAGCTCTACAGAAGGAACAGGTGAGGCAGGAGAGGCAATGGAGTGGCTCTGTACATTAATGGGGTGTTTTGACAGTATAGAGCTCAAGGACAGTGATGATAAGGTTGAGTACCTATGGGTAATGATCAGGGGAAAGGCTAGAAAAGCAGAAATCCTGGTAGGATTCTGTTATGGGGAGGCAGATTAAGCTGGCTAATGTTTCACAATCATCAGCCTTGTGAGAAACTGTAATGTGCCAGGTATCTGGTGGAAATTCAACACAGCAGAGGGGAGGCAGCCTAGGAGGCTCCTGGAGTGTGTGGAAGAGAACTTCAGGAAGACTGGAAATACTTTCAGAAGGAAATCTCATAGGTGCAAAAGCAGGCTGTCCCTATGTGCTGAAAGACAAGCCACTGGGAAAGGAGACAGGCCTGGCTGAGTAGGGAGCTTTCCCAGGAACTCAGGGGAAAAAGGGGGTTTATAAACTTTGTAAGGAGGGGCAGGCAACTCAGGAGGAGTACAAGGTGTCAAAGGCCTTGCTGAAGTCCAGAGAGACCACATGCACAGCCTTCCCCTCATCCACCAAGTGGGTCATCTGATCATAAAAGGAGATCAGGTTGGTCAGGCAGGACCTGCCCCTCCTAAACCCATGCTGACTCAGTCTGATCCGCTGTCCATCCTGTAGATGCCATGATGGCACTCAGGATGATCTGTTCCATGACCCTTCCAGGCACTGAGGTCAGGCTGACAGGTCTGTAGTTTCCCAGGTCCTCCTTCCAGCTCTTTTTGTGGATTGGCATGACATTTGCCAACTTCCAATCATCTGGGACCTCTCCAGTGAGCCAGGACTGTCGGGAGATGATGGAGAGCAGCTTGGCAAGCTCTTCTGCCAGCTCCCTCATCACGCTAGGATGGATCCCATCTGTCCCCATAGACTTGTGAGGATCCAAGTGGCTCAGCAGGTCTCTGACTGTTTCCTCCTGGATTACAGGGGGGCTATTTGGCCCCCCAACCCTGTGTACCAGTTTCAGAGACCAATTACCCTCAGGACAATCTGTCATACTCTTGAAAACTTAAGCAAAGAATGTGTTAAGTACCCGAGCTTTTTCCTCATCTTTGGTAACTATCTTCTCCNTTTTCCTCATCCTTGGTAACTATCTTCCCCCCCCCCCCCCCCCTGTGTCCAGCAAGGAATGAAGGTTTTCCTTGCCCCTCCTTTTGCTGTTGATGTATTTGTAGAAAGACTTTTTGTTACCTGTAACAGAAGTGGCCAGATTAACTTCAAATTGTGCCTTTGCCTCTCTAATTTTCTTTCTACTTGACCTAACTATATTTCTAAACTCTTCATGAGCATGCCCTTTTTTCCATATTTGGTAAGCTATCTTTTTTTTTTTTTCCTAATTTCCTTCAACTAACTCACCTTTCAGCACACTAGGACAGCCTGTTCCTGTGTGGTCAAGACTTCCTTCTTGAAGCATGTCCATCCCTCCTGGACCCCTTTGTTTTCAAAGGCTGCTTCCCAGTCTACACTCTGAACCAGAAATCTGCCCTCTGGAAGTCCAGGGTAGAAGTGTTACTGATGGTCCTTTTTGCACCCCTCAGTATAGAAAACTCCATCATTTCATGTTCAGTGTGCCCTAGANTCCCTGTGTACCAGTTTCAGAGACCAATTACCCTCAGGACAATCTGTCATACTCTTGAAAACTTAAGCAAAGAATGTGTTAAGTACCCGNGCCTCCAACCACTACATCTCCCACAAGCCCCTCTCTGTGAACAGCAGGTTTAGCAGGGCCCCTGGTGGGTTCATTTACCAGTTGAAACATGAAATTATCCTCCACACATTCTAGGAATCTCCTACACTGCCTCTTTGCACTGTTGAGATCCCATCAGACATATGGGGTAACATCAGACTTGCTCCATCTCGGGCCCTGTGCTCTTCAACACATTCATAGATTGCTTGGATGCAGGACTGGAAAGGATACTAAGCAAGTTTGCAGATGATACAAAACTGGGAGGAGCCATTGACTCCCTCAAAGGCAGGGAGGCCCTGCAGACAGACCTTGACTAATTAGAGGGCTGGGCAATCATCCGCCATATGAAGTCTGACAAGGGGAAGTGCCAGATTCTGCACCTGGGATGTGGGAACTCTGGCTGTATGTACAGACTGGGGAATGAGATGCTGGAAAGCAGTGTGGAAAGGGACTTGGGAGTCCTGGTTGGTGGCCAGCTGGCCATGAGTCAGCAGTGCCCTGTTGATATACTGTGTTTATGTCCTGATAACATCAGAGGCAGTGAGTTTGATTTTGAATGTATATTCAGTCTTGTTCACTTGTCCTGGTTTGGGTTGCAACCTCTGGGACCTCATTAATAATCACATCCAGCCTGTAGGGGGAACAGGAGGGAATGGTTGTTTCCAGCCTGTCACCTCCTTCTGCACCTTCAGACCAGCTGCAACAGTTTTTGGAGTTTCCTCCTGATGGACAGCATAATCTCTTTGTTAGTTTTTCTATGTTTCCTCTGAGTCAGAACAGGGCCTTCTAGGGAGGTTGTCTGGAAGTCTGCCCTGGGAGTGGATAATGTTGAGTGGCATGGGAAGTGGGAGGACATGGGCCAGTATTTGGAGAACTTCTCTCCTCCAATTCACCCCTGAACAACTGCGGAACCCTGTTAGAGTAATAAGATATGTGATGGGATGCCCAGCTCCAGCCCTCATGTCACGGGGTACTGCCCCTGTCCCCAAGCAGCCAGTCTCATTGTCCAGCCAGAAAATCCATCAAGAGCACTAGAGGGAGGAGGAGGGAGGCAGCTCCACAGTCCCAGCATTTTTCTAACAGCATTTAATATCAGCGATAACAGGGAGAAGGTATTTGCTCTGGCCACTACATCTGTGTTCAGGAGAAATACTCCTTCTGCCAGAAATATCTGTCTGGCCTCAGTCTGATGAAGGATCGTGGTTCCAGCCCCAGGCAGGTAGCATTGCACCCCCCAACCTACCCAGTCCTCATGCAGCTTTTGCTGTCCTGCAGGGACAGCTGCCTTCTCCTTAGCAGCATTAAAATTCGTAGTGGTCATTGTGACCCCCAGGGGAATGCCTTCCTCTCCAGCATGAGCCTGGAGCAGTACCAGGGAATTGTTAATGTTAGGTTACAAGGAGGCTGTGTTATCCAGACAAAGCTCGTGTAATGAAGTGGAGGATGAAGACCTGCTGCCAGAATCAAATCCTCCTCCTCGTTTTCAGTTTTCAGGATTTGTATCTTTTCAATGACCTTGCTCTGGGACCAGGCATGTAGGCTCCTGCTCTAGCTGTGTGTACAGCCAGAGTCTGAGGTTAGTTTTTAACTAACTGGTTTGCACCAAAACGATAGGATTCAAAAGTAACTCACACTTCTTCACCCTTAGCTTGCTGCAAAGCTTCCAGTTCCTGCCTAGCAGTGTTAAACAAGCCACCCATGGCCGATGATGCCTTCATGATGAAGGGCCCCTTGCCATTTGCTGCCACCTCTGAACCTCAGCTCACAGCATTTCCTGATTCAGCCAATTCTCAGACACGCTATCCCTGTCCCATCCTCCACCACAACCCTGCACTTTCACAGCCTGACTGTGGCTGGCATCACCTTATGAGAAAATGTCCAGAGGAGCACATGGGTCATGCAGAAACAGAGAACCAGGACTGAGGACAAAATCAACCCATCCGCTCAGGCAGGGTCACCTTCCCCAGCCTGAAAACGCCTGCCAAAGGAGTTAGAGGGAAATGTGAAGCTGGAGCAGGCACCAGGCTGAGTTTTAATTTCCTGGAGCATTCAAACTTGGAAGCTGTACTTGTCACTGTGGTAGAGACCAACCAAGAACCACGAGTTTGATTACAAACAAACCATCCAGCCCATCTAGCCCACAGCCCAGTTACAAAGGCTTCTAAAACAGACCATTCTCTGAGACAGTGACCTCCAAAAGTCAGATCTGGAAACAAACTTCCTCTGGGTCTTTCACATTCCATTGGTGCTATTCCCTAAATGCAATGTTTGTGTCTCTTACTAAAAAAATCCTCAGCAACAGGCTTTCCACATAAACTTTAAGGGAAATGATTCAGTTATTTTTCTGGGATTAGGTCTCAAATAAATTTTCATAGATGTGGCTATGGAAACTATACTATGACCTGTCAAGTTATTGTTTAATAAAGCAATGTTGATACTGTGACATACAAATCATACTTTTAAGGACAAAAGTTTTAACTTGGCTGGTTTTAATTCAGCGCTGTGTTTATCAAGATTTTGCAAGAACTTTAAGTCCAAGTAAAGCATTTTACTTACGCAGTTATACTGATTAAAGTGCTTGGGCTGGGTTCTCCTCACACAGCACTCCTTGTGCTAGACACAAATACTCACAGCCTCAGGGAGACCGAGTGAACTTTATATACAAATATCAAAAGCTGTGAAACAATTCTTTAGTGGTTCCAGCTTGAGTTGGTCCCTCACAGAGTCCACAGAAACTGTTGCTCAGAGATTGCAGCAAGCCAGCCTGGTTTCTGCTGCAAGAGCTGGCAACACTTGGTTGCAGCCTTATTTCTCTATGAAAAGTGTGATACCCTTTAATTCTGTTATAAACCATACTCCAGAGTGGATTAAGGATCACAATTTCGTATAAATGTCTACTTGCCAGTTAATATTAATCCAAACATTTTACATACAGCCTCTGCTGCAGACTCAATCAGATCACAGAATGAACTGCAAGACTTTCAGATTCATATATTATGATGCAAATGAGTTTTGTAAATTGTGACCTAGTTCCCATGTTAGGAACAGTCGGGACCAACAGCAGGAACTATGCAATGAATGTGAGCAGCAGGGGCAAGCAAGGAAATTAACATTTGTTCTTGATTTGAAATGGATTTTTAATCACTTTCAGGTGCCTCAAAGGAAGTGCACACACTTGTTTACTATAATCACTCTGACAGAAGAATGCATAGAGGAGGTAACAGGTTTTTGTTTGACTAATTGAAATGTTTGCGACATTGGTGTCAAATGAAGTGCCCGAGTACAGCCCTTTCTGGAGTGCACAAAGAAGGACTGTGAAATGAAGCTTCCCAATTGATCCGTTCCTCAGAACTTGTTTTTTAAAGAAAACGAGCTGTGCGTATCTTCTAGAAGTGACTGGATATTATATCACACCCATCTGTCCAAATCCAGTTGCTATTTTTTCAGCTAGAAGCCTGAAAAACCAGCTTTCTAAAGAGCCTGCTTAGGGATTTAGCTGTGTGGATGTCAGGCACACGTTCAAACACGATTCAGCAGAGTTAGTGGAAAATACTGAACTCATGAAATTGTGCTTGCGCTGTAACAGCGAGACTCCAACAACACCGAGTGCTGAGCTTCAGCCTGAGGCAGCTTCTTGATAAACTACTGCTTTAAATGACTTTTAGGATGCTGTTTTAAATGCTTTAAATATACCAAACAGAAAGGGTGTAACTTGTTGAAAACCACATTTTTTCATCCTAAGGATATCTAGAGGTGGTATCATCGTTTGAAACTGTTATGAGTTGTAAGAGAGCCAGAACATCAGTGCTCCTGAAAAACAGAGTCTCAGCTCCCTCTGGTGGAAAACGTAATTTTTTGCAAAACAGTTTAAGTGAGAAAGTTTTGGTTTTGCTACAGGCCTCAAGGCCATGAGATAATGAGACAGCAAACAAATCCCAAATCCTCTGTTCACTTAGGAGGACTGGAATTTCGTAGATGTGAAATATCCCAACTCACTGAGTTTTGCAGGGTGTCTGAACAAGACACAACACAATCATCAAGTTCCTTCTTCCCCAGACATGATACATGACTACTGAAGCAATTGGTAGACTAAAGGAAAAAAAATAAACAAACACACACACACACACAGAGTAAGTTCTAACATGCTCTCCAAAATAACCATCTTAAGCCCCACAAGCAGCCCTGACATGAAGTGGACTTCCAGGGAATGTGGAGTATGAAAGGGTAAAGTCATCTCACGCAACACACCCAGACAGCAGAAAGGCTCTCAGTTGTGTGTTTCCAAACTCTGACTGCCAACAGAACACAGTGGTAAAGCCCTCAGATCCAAGCTGATGTCCCCTCATCTTAGACACTCTTCTGCATAGATTAATCCAATTAAAAAAACCCTCCAGTCTCCTATTTTGAAAGACTTGGTGAAGAGTCCATCATTAATGCCAAAAAACTCTCCTCACTAAATACAGTTCCTAGTCCACAGTCAAGTGTATTAACAAAAGAACCCAGCCATCTCTGTGTGCTTTGGAACAGCAACAGTCTAGAACTGCATCACCATTTGTCTCAGACTTCTGAGAGTGATGAAAATTCTATCAGTTTGCACCACTAGAGATATACATACCACTAGATGCATAAGCTAAATATACATAAGGTTATTCCACACTTTCTAATCAAAACCAATTGTACAAGGCATTTCTATTTCTCCTTATTCACCATGAAGAATGGAAAGTAAATCCTGGTAGTATGCAGCTACTGTCACAAAAATTCAATAAAGTACATTTTTGAATCAACAGCTCCACTGTAATTAAGCATACAGCAACTAACTGCTTTGATAAATTCTTTGCAGCTCCTGTAAACAGAATCATGAGTAACTCCTGCAGTCACAAACATGCCACACTGACTTTTTATGATACTGGGGTTCTGCAAACATACTGCCACAGAGGGAAGAAGTATAGAGCCAGTGATAGGAAAATGGTAGCAAAAGAAGTATTTATTAAACAACACATAATTCAATTTCACAGTATGGCGTTAAAACCTATACTTGCTCCTTGGAAACAGCAGAGCTGAATAAACCTGTGAAAATGAGGCAGCAGGTCAGCTGTGAAGGTGAAGTTGATGAAGAACAGCAAAATACTGTTTCCATAGCCAGAAGGAATTTGAGGGTGGGGAAAGGAAATAAAGGCACCAACAACCAGCCAAATACCCTTGGAGTGTTTTGTTCAACATTTTTTAAACAAGAAAGCCTATTAAGGCTAAAAACTGGGCATGAAGTTTTGGGTTCTTACATTCAAATATTAAAAAAACAACCATGGCAAGTACAACTTGATCTGTGTGTGTACAATTAAAACAACTTAGTAAAAGATTTTTCTCCAAAGGGGCGGCTTTCGATGGTTGCAGTGTTGGTGTATTTAACTGGAACTCCCACAATGGCTGCAGCTCCATCAGGTTTGTTTATTGACTGGGACAGTGTCCAGCTTTCAATCTTCTGCACGAACGTCAAGCCTGCTCATGTAGCTCTCCCAAGCTGCCCTCCTGTACTTCTCTGCCTCTTGAAGACGGTCTGGAACTGACAAGATGCCACGTCCCACAATAATGATATCTGAACCTTTTTCCCTAATAACTTCCTTGGGACTCAGGTACTTTTGTCCAAGGTTATCACCTGAAAGAGAAACACTATTTGTACAAGATGGTATCTACCAAAAACCTTCAAAGAGGTGGCAGAAAAGAGAACAGGTATATTGTTCCAGCTCTCCCACTAACAACCCACAAACAAACCCAGAATCAGTGTCACCACCTAACAAACCTTATTACACAGATCAAGTTTGACAGCCAGCACTCTTCTTTTTTATGACTTACCAATCACAATGGATGGAAGCGTTACACAAAGAAGCACCAATCAGGATTACTGAAATAAGCCTCAGCCTTCTTAAAATAGGCAAAACCTCCAGGCATTAATGTAAAAGCTTGTGACTTCACTTAAGGTTTCGTAAGAATGAAGTATTGCAGAGAAATATCTCCCCTCCCTGCTTCAGTGTTAACCTGTTTAGTCAGTAGAAGACTTTCAATTCATTGATACTGCATCTGTACCAGTAACAAGTGTTACAGATGGACTTCTGAATTTGTTACATTTTTTTTCCTGCTACTGAGTCATCTAATCCAACACCTATCTAAAGACATTTCACACACTTTCAGGACTGTGCTTTACAGTATGCACAGACCTTACAATGAGAAAAAAAGGCTGTGTAGCCTGCTGGTTGCCTTCTAGACCTCCTGGGAAAGGGATCAGCATGGCCAGAAATATGGAAGACAGCCCTTAGTGGCAAACAGACTCCTCCCACCAGGGAATCAGCAACCAAACTCTCTTCAGAAGCCACCTTTTCAGTGGATGTTAGATCACTTCTGTACTTACAAACAGACTATAAATATTCCAGAAAAAGTTACCTCCAGTTTGCAGCTGCACCCCTGGGGTTAAGTGAAGAAATTCTGGTTTGTTACTGACTCTAGATCCAGATATGAATCCAAAAACAAAATCCGAGTTGTCTTCAGCCATCTGGACCTGAAGAATGTCAGTGAACAGTTAGAAGTGATAGACCTAAAATTCAGCTGCATTATCAATCTGTTTCTCATCTACCCTTTGACACACTAAGATGTGCAAGGCAGGGGTATGAAACATCTCTTTTGCTCTACCAATGTAAAGTCACCCAGAGATGACTCACCCCTCTGTCAGGAAAGACAACGTGATGGGGTTTTTCTATGTTACAAATACTACAATGAATTAATTTAAACTAATTTGAAATGATGCTTCATTAGAATATTGCTTCAAGGAAAAAAAAAATAAGTTGGGGGTGCTAATAGTAAGCTTGGCATGTTTCCTACAATTCCAAGTGTGAACTCCAACCACCTCACATCACTAGCCTACAGCTGCAACCTTCAAACACAACACTGTCAGATTCCCCAGTCTCCAAGGAAAAAACACCTGTAATAGTTAGAGCTGGAGGGACTTTTGGAAGTGCAAATATTAGAAGCACATAAAACCTCCCTGTCACACTTTACAAGCTTTTAACCTGAAACAAGACTGCTTACTTACTGCAGCTTTTGTGTATTCACCAGTTGCAAGTGACCCTTGGGAACTCATCTCAGCAATCAGGAGACAGCCACGCTGGAGAGGAAGACCTACTTCCTTCAGACCCTTCACAACTCCAGAGCCTGGAACCACATGGGCATTAATGATGTCTGCCCAGGAGGCGATTCTGAACACCCCACCTGAGAACACAGATTTGAAGACAAAGGCAAAGAGTCACCAGAAATCTGTGGAACAGGAAACACGAGTTAAACAAAACCAAATCCACCCTACATCACTCACATTTTAAAAGACAGTTTTACTACTGAAGCTTGATAGTTACAAGGTCAGTCTCATCAGACAGTTCTGACAGCTGATAACCACAATGTGTAACCTCTCAGTTTACTTTTCACAAGTACTTGTTAGTATCTCACCTTTAGTATTCACTGAGACATTTATGGTAGCCTAGAAATTCACTGTCACAGGTGCTATCTTCCCAGACAGTATGCAGATCATACAACACATAAGGATCAGGAAAATAGAAAAGAAGTTCTACACTTGCAGTTCCAATATCAGATGAAAGCTGTAACAAGCACACAATAATAGCAGGCTGCCTTAAGAAGACAGGATGCAGTTTCTCATAGCAGACAACTACTCAGAAACACTTACTGAACACAACCACAGATTGATAAAAGGATTTAGGCTGGAAAGGACCTCAGGTCACACCCTCCCAGCAGGTTTAACTGCAAAGCTATATCAGGTTGTTCAGGGCCTTGTCCCCTTGAGTCTTCACAAAGTTGCTCTCTCCTGGCAACCTGTGCCAGCACTGCAGTTACACACACTGGAAGCAAAGTAACAGTAAATCAAGGTTGATGATAATCACCTTCATATTGATGTTTCACTGTGTTTCCAATGTCTGCAAATTTCCTGTCTTCAAAAATCAAGAACTCGTGTTGATCTGCGAGCGTTCTCAACTCCTTTACTACCTCTTGGGTGAAATCATTCAGGATGTCTACATGAGTCTTCAGGATACAAATGCTGGGGCCCAGGATGGCAGCTAACTGCAGCAACTCTTTGGAGCTGGTGACATCAGCAGAAAGGCACAAGTTTGTTTGCTTCTTTTCCATGAGAATGAGAAGCCTGGCTGCAGTAGGATGTACCCCTGGCAGCTGGGCACGAGCACTAAAGGTCAGCTCCTTACAGAGTCTCTTCACAGGAGCAGGACCATTCTGAGCCACTGATTCAAACATATTTCCCTGAATGAATTCCTTCACCTTTTCAACCATCTCAGCAGCCACTTGTCCCTGCTGCTGGAGAATCTCCAACACTCCAGACAAGGTGCACACAGAGTGCAGGCGAATCCCACATTCCTCTAACCTAGCCTTCCCACCCTGCTCCCTGTCCAACAGCACTATGGCATCTGTAACTTTTAATCCTTCTTTCTGAAGAACTTCTGCAGTTTCCAGTACACTGGATCCACTTGTTACCACATCTTCAATGATCAGGCATGTCTCTCCTGGATTAATGGTGCCTTCTACCATCCGCTTAGTACCTTGAAAATAAAGAGCAAACATTCCACCAAATTCAGAAAGTTTAAAAGACCCAAAACCCCCTGAAAGCATCAAAACTTTAACCTGCTCTGCTAATGTAAAGATCCTACTTGTTCCATATACAAGTATACATTGCAGCACATCTTGAATGGAATTGGACTTCAAGAGATTAGGAATTTCATGTTCACTGTCTGTATGGAGAGGCAATTTGCTTATTATTATGTGACACCAGTTATCACAGTTCTTACTGCAGCTCAGTCACTGACCTCTCATTTAATTCATAAAACTGTTACTTCTCCAAGCTAATAAAAGACTACTTTATGTTTCCAGAAGTTACATTCCATTAAAAAAAACTGACACGCTGTTAACAGCACAAATTCAAATGCTTGAATGACTTCAGACGTGTATCGTCGTCATGAACTGAAAACTCAGAATTACAAAACTATTTTCTTGTTACTTAAAACATCTTTAAAGCAGTCTCTTCAGCGTGTTCCCTGTTTTCCCCAGGCAGCATTCTGTGCTCAATATGCCTGTTGGAACAATTAGAAGAAGTAAAGCCCCAAATGCCTTTGTCTTAACAACAGGCACACATCCATGAAAGGCCTCCTGTGGGGAAACAACAAAGGATGCTTGGCTTTCCCAGGAAGCGGCGAGCAGCAGGAGAACATTGTGCAGTGCAGTGCTTAGACCACGGCAGCCTGGAGAACAAGCATATGTTCAGTTTTGCAATTGGTGTGACACCAGAAACCTTGTGTCAGGCAGTTAATCGCTGTAACAGCTGCCTTGTGCTTCACAAGAAGGAAAAGCAATGGTTTCCATGCCTGGCCCACTGCCTGACACAGGAGTAGCATTGAGTCTTGACAAGCATACACGCTGTTGGAAGAGGACAGCTCTTATCACGCGTAGAAATCCAGTTATATGGCAGGTTAATGCTTCAGTTCCCTCTTCCTTTATCAAAATCAAATAAATGGTTCATTGGGTAGAGACAGGACTGCTGCTTATCTGGCCCACTGATTACAGGACCACAGGAAAATTAAAGAAAAAGGGGTTTGAGAGATAAATGGAGACTAGAAAGGCTCCTCTTGGAGTCAATATGCAAAAAGTTCTGTTTGGGGGTGAAACATGGCTCTGGTTCAGCATATTGGAGAATGTGAGTTATAAATCCTTGTTTCTGGAACAGGCAATTAACCCAGAACCATAGTAATGGGCCAAGGGGGAAAAAAAGGACACTGCTAAAGAAAAGAAACAAACAAAAAGACCCCCAAACCCTCACAAACAAATCCAAAGAAACAGAAGACACCCTTCAAGACTCTTCCTATCTACTCCAGCAGGATTCAAGATGCAGCCTAACTGGCGACCTGCTGGGAGCGCCTGATCAGGTTGGGATGCTGTGGGAAGCACGGGAAAGTGGGGAAAGGAGCTGCTTTTTAAATAACCTTAAACTGGGACGGAGATACTGCACATTACAAAAGAACCACCAACACATAAAGTGATTTTCCAAACAAGACAGCAAGCTGACAAAAACTCTTGATTTGATGGTTTTACCGTAGTCCTTTGCTTCCTTCCTCCGTATGAGCATGGGGACCTGATTTTCTGAGCAAATAATTGTGGCCAGCGGCAGCGCNCCCCGCCTCTGTGGCTGCTTGAAAGAGCAGACCCGCCACCTGAAAAAGGAAAACCAAACGCTTTTTAAAGTCAGACTGGCGCGAACGTGACTAACCCGAAGCATTACCACGGGCAGCAATGAAAACCTCGCTCCTTGACATGACCCAGCGCGATCCCGCAGCCTGGCCGAGGGAAGGGCTGCCCGGAGCGTCCCCTCCCTCCCCTCCCTCCCCGCGCTATCCGAGACCCCTCGAGAGACGGGGATCCCCGGCAGGTCGGGGGTGCCCGCCAGCCCCGCANGGGACACGAGGCTGCGCAGGTCGATGTACACGGGGGAGACGCGGCCGCTCTTCAGCACGAAGTGCCCGAAGCGCAGCGCGCCCGCCCCGCTCAGCGCGGCCGCCGCGATCCCGGCCCCGCTCCCGATCCCGGCCCCGCTCCCAGCCCCGTTCCCGGCCCCGTTCCCCGCCATCGCCATCGCTCGCCCCGGCGCACCGAGATGATGCAGGAGCGGGAGGAGCGCGGGGCGGGCACATCTCCCCTCCCCGAGCCCGGCGGGACCGAGCCCGGCGTGTGCCCGCTGCCCGGGACCGGCCCCGCACGGCACACAGCCCCGGTGCCCCGCGCATCCCCGCCACATCCCGACTCGCCAGCCCGCCCTGATTCCAGGTTCTCCCGTCACCCCGTCCGCTGCGGGAAGGGTTTGATGGGACCCGAGAGTTTCTCGGCTCCCGGAAGGCGGCGCCGGGGATGCAGCCAGGCTGAGGGTTGGCTGCAGAGATGGTCCCCTGCGCTGCTTTCCTGTGAGATCCCTCTGGAAAAGATGAGCTGGAAAAAGCCATCAACCAGCCCCGAGCCGTCAAGGCCTCAGAAAGATGGCATGCAGGTGAAATAAGGCTGACCCGGTCTTCTCTGAATAATTTTATTTAATCAAAAAAGCTCAGGAATGGAGTCGGTAGTATACTCTATTTATAGGACAGGAGATGTACAGGTCGAAGCTACATCTGTAGATGATCATATATACTGCAGTATAGCAACAACAACATGGGACAGCAAGTAGTTACCTCACAACAGTACACATGAGTGATTAGACTTACAAAGGAAATATTTACAAACCTGCCTTTACAAACCAACATTGTGTGCATACAAATGAAATCTGCAATAAAACTGAAGGTACATTTAAGGCAGACCAGCAATACACTGAAATAATTAAGGCTGTGGAATTACTTTGCACCTTGAAAATCTGAGCTGTTAGCAATACTGTTTCTTTTTTCCTCCTTTAGTGGATTGTTGCAAAGATTGAAAAGCATCAATACATTCCAGCTGTTTGCTCTTGGTGAATAAGTCTGAGATAGATTTAATTTTTGTTGTTGTTTTTGCACTTGCTATTGCATTTACCTTCCAGGAGTTATCAGCGAATTTACCTCAGTGGCAGAGCAGTGCTGAACAGTTTGGTAGAAAGTGAAGTGAAAGCACCAGCATCAGAAGTTGGACATGAAGGTGAAATATGGCTTGAGTAGAGAAGATGTTGGTTTTTCACTAGATTCATAATAAAGACTACAGTTACAGCAAACATTCAGCATCCTGACGCTATGGAAACACACAGCACTATACAGATCCCAGAACAAGAGTTCATCACTTGATGGCAGTGTGCAGTCAGCCTAGTAAAATGGGATTTTATTTGTTTCCTTGGGAAAGCACCATTTTCTGATGGGACATGAATGAATGAGCTGGAAAATAAATCCAAGCCCTGTGTTAGGGGTAAATTCACCTCTGCAGTGAAAGGAACAGAAACAAAACCAGGTGGTTAGCACCTCTGCATGTTAATTACCTGTTAGACTTTTATATACAGAGTAACATTTGTATCTGCCTCTGAAGTTTATATCATCTCAGGTTCCTGGATGTAGGATTGCAAGGGTATTAAAATAGCATTATCTATTGTCAGGTCATAACATGTGGTCCTGCATTCAGCATTTAGGCACAGTATTTGTAACAAAGGCCTAATAGCATAATCAAAAATGCTAATGAACACTGAAGCCACAGCACTTGTGGGTCAGTTGAGGGCACAGACTTTGTCTCAGCACTAACTTAGTTTAACAGTAAAATGCTTTTGAAGATAAATTTTACTGGAAAAAAAATAGTCTTTTAAAATGAAGGGGCAGTAAGAATAAATAACATTTGTTGGTATACGTGGGAAGAATTTTTTTAATTTTAAAGTCTGTATTGCTTTAAAATACTAAAGTCTAAAATCCAGGACTGGCTGTGTTTCATCCCTGTTGTAACATGCATAGGTGGCTTGGCAGCTCGGTGGGGTTCTCCCACAGGACAGCAATGGCTTCAGACACCTGATGGAAACCGACAGTCTTACATGGGCCACAGAATTCCTGTTTGATAGCTAAGAGTCAAATGGCCTGGCCTGGCTGCTCCAAGTGCAGAGAGGCAAATTAGTTTTAATCTCATTGCCACACACATTCATTAAATGCAGCCTTCTTAAATAAAGAGCACCCCATGTCACCATGTCCTCTGCTCTCTGTTTCACTGGAACCTTTGCTGCTGCCTTTCTGTCACCCATCCCAGCTCCAGGGGTCACTGTGAGGAACACTTTGGTGTCAGAGTAGGGTAGGAGCACTGTGGAGATGCCTGAAGATGGTGGCTGTGTGGGTAGGGCCAGTCCACACAGAGTTTGTGCTGTGCCACTGCCAGTGCTCCTGTTGGTCATCCTGGATGGTCTGAAGCTGCTGCAAAAGCTGAAGAGTGCAGCTCCCACCACACCTTCACTCAGCTGTTTTGGGAACACCCTGAGTGGTGCAACTGCAGGTGGATATCTTCCCCTCGGAGTCAGCTGCTCTTTGGGGAGTTTTGTTGTGTTTCCCTGTGTTTGTTACGGGCAATATTTCATGCAACAAAAAGCCAGTAGTTGGAGAACTATGCCCAGGGAGTTGGCTGTGGTGCTTCTCACCCAGCCAGTGCACTCCAGGCCCTTACTGAGCTTCTGGAACCTCTTTACAACAAAGTTACAGTTTACAACAGAGTTATAGGACCTGTTGGATCTGCAGAGAGGCCACTGGTTGGCTGAAAAAGATCTCAAAAGAGCATGGTCAGAATACTTCCTCTGTATTTATCATATAGCAGTATTGCATATCAACTTGATATTATGCAGGCAAAAGAAATCTTTGAGACAAAATACAAGCATGGATAACCACAGATGATATCTGGAAATTCTAGCAGGTTCAAATGTGCTCTCAGAGCAGTGCCCAGGAAGAGGAGTTCCCTAACATGAACATCGAAAAAAGCAAAACCACAGAGGAAAGTAACCCCATAACATTCAAAATCTTCAGAGTTTAGCAAGTCCAGCTCTCTCAACATGGAATCATTTTTGAATCCAAGCACCAATACCTAATCATGTATCCCCTTTCGGTCTTTTGGGTTTTCTGTTACTTGATAGCAATGAGAGGCTTAAACATTCCCCTAAGCAATACAACTTTTCCCCCCTTGTGCATCCAAAGTGTCTGCTATTGCAGTTTGACACAGAGGTAGGAAAATAAAATGCTAAGTAACTCCAAGTTTCATGTGATACATGAGAATTTGTTTGTATTGATGCCAAGCAGAAAGTCTGTGGCTTAAACTGTACCCATGGGCCTAATAAAAGCTGTGGATTTTACAGACCACACTTCCATAAACATTTTTTTAAGGGCAGCACAATCACAGTACAAAGAGCCAGTTTTGACAAATAGGAAGAAGTACAGACAGTCCTGTAGTGAGAAGGTACCTGAGGCTGGTGCTATTCAAAGACATTCCTTAACTGCTCTCTGTACTCAGCTGCTAAGAAATTGCATACTTTGAACCGTTGCTTAGGACACAAGTCTCATCTTTACTAAGAGATGATGTTGAATTGCTTAGAAAATCTGTGCTGCACTACAGAAGGGAATTGAGATAGGTTCCAGATGATTAAAAAAGTTTAACCTTCTGTGAACACAGTCCCTTGCAAGCCTTTCCACAACTTTCCCCCATATTAGCTCTCTCTCCACAGGCCACACAGCCTCATACACCACTTCTGACCCTGCTCGCTCTCCTTACTGTGATTCCATCTCAAGGCCTGTCTGAACACTGGGGTTTTTGCTGTGCCTCCTTCCTTCTCCACTATCAAATTATGGACCACCCCATGTACTGATAGAGCAAGAACAAAGAGAAGGGGCAGTTCTCCTTCCTGATGTGAAACTAAACTTGGAGGTGGATCAAAAAAAGGGGCTATCAGAGCCTTCAGAATTTAACAGGATTTGCAGGGTACCTCCACCACCACTGGCAGAGACAGCTTTTGCTCATGGAGGCTCACAGTGCAGTTATTTGGATGGTAAAGCAAATTTGTCCCTTGCCCTTACAAGACGGTCTATACTGAGCACACATGGTCAGATCAAGCTCTTTTCCTTAGGAAACCCTTTGGTAGCATCCCACTACAGGCAGAGCAATGGCAAAATGACAAAGTCCTCACATGCCAGGGGGGAAAAACCAAAATCTCTTTGATGGCACCCTAAGAGGCTGTAGAGCTTTGTGGTGGTGTGGCAGTAGGATGGGGAAGCCTCAGCTGGGGAGGTGTTTCCCCTCCCAGTCCCACTGCTGGAGAGGAAGATTTGGCCAGCCTACAGACTGCTGATTTGTTGCTGCAGACTCCCTGTGTTGGTTATACTTAAGGCTGGCTCAGCCACTGTAACATCAATATGATGATGTTGCAACTTGGCTTGCAAGAGAGAAATGTTTTAATTGTGAATATTTTTTTTATTATTACAAAGTAGGCTTTGGACGTAAAAATATCCTCACGAATGCTTTGGTGATGAGGTGCTAATGGTGGCTGAGAAATATTTACAAGTTTGGAAATTAAACAAATGACATACTTTAAACATTGAAAACAATTTTCAAGCTGTAAGCACAAGAATGAACTTACCACACCTACTCTGAAAGGCTCAGATGGACTTTGGACCGAGCAATTCTGAACTAGAAATGGAACAGGAACCTTTATATTTATATATATTTATATATATGATACAATATATGTATACTGAAAACCTGTGATAGAAAAAATTGTCTTCATCATCATCATCTAGTTTACAGATACTGCAAAAATTGGACTCAGCCTTTTCTCAATGCACAGGTTTTGCAAAAGATTTCTGTACAATGTGTATAAAATGCTTTAAAAAACCCCATCATAGTCCCATTGTGCTTAGTCAGAACCAGCTGTATGCTCCAATGATTCATTGCCTTAATCATAGCTCCAAAAGATGCTGCAAGTTGACTGGACACAGCAGAAAGCCCAAGGATTAACAGGATTTTGGTCTGAGCACTACCATGCCACAGGAGTGCTCCTAAGCCACGCCACCACAGGAGCTGATCCAGCAGTGACTAGAGCCTCATCTTGCATGCCCTGAACAGGCAAAGTCCCCACTGAAATCATGGCAGACTGGGGCATATGGGGCATGAAAAGTCTGTCTGTTAAAGTGGAGCAGGCTTGCAATGATTTCAGCAAAAACTGACCGGTCCAGTTCTGCAGTACACAACTAAGGTCAGCCTGGTCTCACTCCCCTCACTAAACTACTCCTAATCTCTTGTACATTTTGAATTCAGTTCAGCAAGAGCAAGAGAATTTCTTGTAAGGCTGCCTCAAAACGATTAAGGCAACTGCAATTTTGGCTCTTGTTTCCAGTTGGTGTTTGGTTCCCACAGGGCTTTTTTGGCAGTGGATGTGACAATACCATGTGTCCCAACAGAGGGGGTGGGTACCTGCTGCTGTTACCCTCTTTGCCTTGGTCGCAGGTACTGCCACCTCTGCAATGATCTGTACCCTGCAGCTGGGAAAGCCAGGTGAAAGGCAAACACCAAACACAGGGCTATGTACAGATGGATCTCCTTGGTGCCTGCTCCTTCCTGCCTCAGGGCCAGCAGCACAGGACCCCAGGGATGGAGGAATTACGTGCCTGGGTTCAGCCTGCTCAACAGGAAACTCTTGACGCTGGGGACTGGGTGCACATCATACTGGTGCCTGCGGCGCTCGATGAAGGATGCCAAGCGGGAGGTATCCAGTGGGATCTTGGAATAGCTGCCATTGTGGGGTTGCAGCCATGGATGCTGTAAACAAGTGGCTGCTGTTGGCCTTCTCCTGAAGTCTTCCTGGAGGATAACGTTGATGAAATCCCTGGCGGCATGACTCACATCGGAGAAGTACTCGTGTGGGAAGCTGAAATCTACTCTGCACACATTGATACAAGTCTCCTCTTTGCTTTCATCCAGGAATGGAGAGACACCACTCAACATGATGTAGGTGAGGACTCCAATACTCCAGATATCTGTGCTCAGGGAGACAGGAAGGCCTTGGATAACTTCAGGAGCTGCAAACTCTGGGTTTCCAAGGAGGTGGTGGACGTGGTAATGACCTGTGATCTGAACTGCGTCTTCCAAATCAATGATCTTGACGCGAGGTACCGGGATTCTTAAATCAATGAGCAGATTTTCTGGCTGTTGAAAATACAATAATATAAACTTAATTATACTCTATCTTGGCAAATGAGATCTGTAGGTTTCATGTAGGTTTAACAGCCAACCCAAAGTCACATTTAATTAGATGTGCAAGGTAGAACTGAGGAGAATGAATGATAACGAACCAGTTCAGCTTCTGTTTGCTCTAAATTCAGATTGCTGAGGTTGCAATGACAACATCCTCTCTTGCACTAGGACAACACACTGGAATTTGCACTTTGTCTCAAATACTTACAGTTTATTTTCCCAAACTAATCTCTACAGATTAAGAGTACTGATGAGTTTATTTAAATTTGTTCACATGTCAGCTGGCTAAGTAAGTATGTGTAACTTGTAGCAGAAATGTTCTTCATTAAGTAAATGTTCAACTTTACTCCCTCTGCCACATATCCTGAGAGGGACTCTTGTGTGTGCCATTACTATTGCTGCCCGTTGATATGGATGGAGCTATCAGTGTTCCCTAAAACACATCAGGACACAATCATGCCTTTCAGGCCAGAGAGCAATTACATTTCATCCTAGTTGGTTTTCGCTCTGTTTTACTAACTCTTTCAGTGTTTTAGGTTTCTCTCTCTCAGTGGGATGTGCTGAGCATTGCCTGTAGACTCTGCTCTGGGGACTTAACATGAATTTTCCTTTCTTTGTTGTCTCTGAGATGATTTTGGAATTTACTTCTTGCATGCTCTCTAGATCCTTTTTTCTCTCCCTCATCCTCATGCATATTTTACTGCTGCCTCATGGCTATATATATAAAGCAAAGTTCACTCCTCTACTGTTCCAGTCTCTCTGCTTGCTCTTCTCTGCTCAGTCTGCAGCAGCAAAATCAACATGTCCTGGAGCAGGATCCTGGGACAACACAGTCCACAGCTAGGTCTGCTGTCACTGCCAGTGCATCTCCTGCTTCCCACTTAGCAACAGAAGGTGCTTTATTTAGCATCCCTCATTCAGAAGAGATGTAAATAGGCCACAGAAAATTAGCTTCCCACCTTGCTTCTGTTAACTATCTTATGATCAAACAGAGAATTCAGTGCAGCTTCTTACCTCCAAGTGATACCTACTTTTTGACAGGTCCTATAAATACAAACAATCTTATAGAAGGAAACCAGTATGATTTAGCTTTTGCATCTAATTCTCTCAACAAGGTACTGTACAAATGGATTTCTTTTTGTAGCAGTAGTAGGCAGCAGAAGAATGAAAGTATCACTTCATCTGACATGCCTGGGGTTTAGTGAGATAAGATGTCCTTGAAGCTGGATTGTCCACTATACAAGAAGGTAAAAATAATCTCTAATTCTCCATTTTTAATTGGCGTTTAAATCTGCAAAAATTTATAGATTATCTGATATCCCTGGCAATCAGAATCAATGTTGCAGGTTACAAAACTCAAAGCACTTGATTATACTTCAATTGCTAATTCTCTGTAGTTCATGATAACAGGGATGTTGGGGAGAACAGCAGTACAATGCTGAATCCAGGACAGTGCAGTGCCTCCTGCCACGTGCACTAACAAAGGCAGGTACGAGCTGTACTAATCCGAGTGTGACGTTAGAGTATGCCTGAATTTCTTCTCCACAGTGCACAGAACCTAAATTTCTTCTTCATTTTTCCTCTGAACCTCTCCCTGGGCGTATTTCTCACCACGTTCCTCTCTCAGGCTCTGCAGCACAATGCAGTGTGCTGCTTTCCTTTGCCCCTGCCAGTGCTTCCCACCTCCTGCTCGCTACCACCCCCTTGCTTTGGGCTCCCCAGGACTCAGCTGCAGGTGTAGGGGAGACACATGCTCCTTCTGGCCTCCCCTGAGCTGCCTTGGGACAAGCCAGCTCTGCTCAGGAAGCTTAGTGGCTAATTTGGTACACATGAGAGCCCAAACCATACCCCATCGATTTAACTTATAATTCCCCTTCAGTCAGGTGCTAGTGGCTTCTTGCCTCAGACATCCTCCTTCTCCTTCATTAAAGCAAAAAGAAGAGCCCTTGAGAACAAACCAATGAATCAAGGAAACAGGTGCATCTCTTGTCTGAAGGTAAAGACCTGGCACTGCAGGTCAGTAAGTTCTTTCTCTGGTCAGTGGGTCTGAAAGGTTTATCTATTTAGTGATCATCTCCTGGGGGTACAGATAGCACCTCCTCCCTGTCTGCACAGCTGGGAACAGCCTGTTCCAGGGCACAGAATAACAGCATCGTTCTCTTTTGTTCTTACCTTTATGTCTAAGTGAGCCACTCTGCAATTGTGAAGGTACTGCAAGGCCTCCATTGTGTCTCTTATATAGAATGCCACTTTTTCCTCCATAAGTTCATCATGGTTCATCAGATAATCTAAGAGACGACCGTCATCCATCCTACAAACAAATCAAATGCCTCACATGAAGATCATATGACATCTCCAGGAACAGTTAATATTTGAAAACAAAATTGCAATGGAAACTTCATGACCTAAAAATGGAGGAAACTAAAATGCAAGATCTGATGAGTATTTAATGATATCTCAAGATACCACAGGCCATGGTAGAATGATTAATCCTCAGTTGTTATCTCTGGTCCTTGACAAATTTAGCAACAGTCTTAAAGTAAACTCATTTGCTTAACAGATGGATTCAATAGAACAGAGGCAATCCCTTTGAAAACAGAGCTTCTTAATTATTTGGATTCATCTATTTATTTATAGAGCTTGTTGCATAATGCAGAAAAAATGATCACTGACATTTTCAGCTGGTAATATGTTCTGTGGGAAAACCAACCCAGTAAAAGTTTTCCACCTAGTTTTATTTATCTGTACAAATAAACAATCAAATAGTCCAAATCTACATTGTTGGATATACTGTAACAAAGAAGCCTTTTGTAGTTTGCCTGTTATTTCTCATTACAGAGGCAAGCATGGTTGCTACACAGGTCTTTTCATCCCAGAAGTATTGCTTCATTCTATCTGAAACACATTTATATACAAATATACATACATTTTAAAAAATGGACAAAACTGCCCAAGTAAAACTTATGTTGTTCAGTGGGACCAACTAACTGTGGATACAATTACCCAAGCTTCACCAGAGTAGAAATCAGGTTTTATTTGTCCCTCTGAATCTTACTCAGTGTAAAGAAAAGGCAGTGGAAACTCTAAAGAAAACAGCTATTTTCATTTGACATGACAATAAATAAAAAGCAGATGACAAAATCTTTGCCCTGCTGAACTCAGGGTGGGTGAATTTTATCCTTGACTTTAAGAGGGCTGTGATTCCTACCCATACACTTGTGAATTCAAGCTCTGCATACTTACAGTTCCAAAACTAAGATGTAAGAAGTAGGGGACTCATAGGTATCATGGATAGTGATGTACTGAGGATGCTGTAAGTGCTGTAACAAAGCTGCTTCATGTGCTGCCTGCTCTTTCTTTTTCATTTTTTTACTAATGAATTTTACAGCAACATCTTTCCGGGTGGCTTTGTGAACACATTTCTTTACTATGGAGAATCGACCCCTGAAATTATAAAGAAAACAGAATAATGAAGTGGCCTCATGAATAAATCATGCCTAGTTTTCAGTGCAATAACAGAGTGATATTCTAAGTGTTATTTGATTCATGGCATTAATATTTCACAGGAAATCAGATTTAACAAGTTGTTCATAACCTTTTCCAACAAAGGCCCTCCGTCTCTTACCCTAGGTGTGGAGATTCTATGGGAGGATTAGCAAACACAGAGAGCAAATGGTGTCACTTTGCTTTGTACAGCCACGCTGATGTTCTCTAACAACCTCCCCCCGGGTTCAATTTGCTGCCACTTTTACAGGTTATATATATACTTTTTTTTTTTTTTTAAAGCTGTGGGTCTCTCTTCTCTAGTTGCTTTACTAAAGAGATCAAACTTTCTCAGACAACTAAAAGAAAAGCCTTGTTAAATAATCACTAACCTACCATTTTGTCTCACTTTTTCAGATGTACAGAGAAAAAAAGCTGTCGGGAAAGCATTTAGGAAACTCATACAGACTAGTGCCTAGTACCATTCCTGAAAGTACAACTACCCAGTGCTGAGCTTGGGCTCTTACTAATATATCACTGTGTTCTCCACAGAACCAGAGAAACTCCTTTCCTTTCAGGCGCAGAATTACTTGTCTCTGAGCTGAAGAACTAACTGCATTTACCTGAATTGTTTGCATACCCCTTATCTGTTGCCTGCACAAAGCACCAAGGGCTGACCACATATGCAGCTTCTGTTTAGGCTCCTGTTCAACTGACCCTCCCCATCAGCAAAGCACTTTGGAATGTGATTTTAGTCCGTCACATGCCCAAGTGTTTTGGCAAACTCAGTCTTTGAGGTTAAGCTTATCCAGAACAGTAAATTGTCATGACTTTAAAAGATGGCATCAAATCAGAGATGACAGAGGAGATAACAGCTGAGAGAGATTTGGTTGCCTAATTGTTCATTGATTTGCCAAGCTGCAGTCCTCAAATCAGAACTGATCTTGAAACCCAAAATTTAGTCAGTATGTTAGTCAATATCTAACGTGCAATGTTCTTTGAAAGGAGCAGCAGTTTTCAAGTTGACTACAAAGGAAACCTAAACTCTCCTCCAAGAAAAAAGCTTCAAGTCATTGTTTGACTGTTTTATTGCAGTGATAAGCAGGGTTAATATTACCTCCCAATCTCATGCAGCTCTGCATAAGTGAGGTCAAAGTTTTCCTTCCAAGAGATAGTGGCACCATCAGCAGCAGAGTCTTTAAGAGAACAAAGAATATTCAAGTATAAAGTTAGAGATAGTTTCCTGAATAATATAAACAGCGTATTTTTAAAATTTTGTGAGACTATATTACTTAAAACAGGAAACATTATCACTAGGAATCCATTTTCATACTGCTCAGGCACAGCTCGTGTGTTGGACCACTATATGCCAGAGCCCCCAAAGGAAGGTATGGATAAAGTGGACTCAAATCTGTCCTTGCAATTTTGGGCTGAGAAGGGCCACATGGACAGTCTAAGGGCATACCTGTGTGTAACTGGGCGGTAGAGCTAAGCTATGTGAGCTCTTGTTCCATCCAACACAGGCTGTTCCAAGCCAGTCACAGACCTAGTTACACACAGGAGCTGCAAAAACATGGGGAAGTGTGGGCTCTGCTCACAGCCCTGTTCTGAGTGAGCTGTACCCCAAATTCCTGCAGCACTGTGCATTCCTGTTCCAGCTGCATTGCAAGCAGAATTGCAGGCCCAAGATGTGCTGCCCAACAGAAGCTGCTGGTGTCACCAGCATTGCTGGAAAGTCAAGGGGATACCAAAGAGGGCACAGAGCCTGTTGTGCAGAGATAAAGGCAAGACATAGTCTTGGGACAAAAAGCAGGAAACTGCAATAGCTGCTGTGGCAGAAGGAGGCTGTGAGCCTGGATGGTGAAGACATGAAAATCCTGTCTGGTGGCAGGAGCTGGCTCTGAGCACCTCCCAGAATTTTTCTTGTATTCCTACCAGGTCCAGGATCTGTGTTTTCATCAGGACCCATCAAAGCACACCATAGAGCTGGCACAGGTGGACTCCTGTGCTCATCAGCCCCTCCTTGCCGTGCCCACTCACCGTACTCTGGGAGCCTCACAAATTCGGATGGGTCGCTGGGCAAGCTGATGCCCCAGGGGTTGCTGGCACTCACTCGAAACTGATACTGGCAGCCTGGGGCCAGGTCCTCAATGACAAGGTACGTGTCCAAAGTTGAGGCTACTGACTGCTGCCAGACCTGTGAGCCTGTGTTTAACAGAGGGAGGAAAGGAGAGCTGAAGGGAACAGTCTCACTGTGTGAATTTTAGGCAAAGGCTTTCTCCGCCCAACACATGTGGTACCCAGGGAGGTTAGAAGCTACAAGGTTCTTAAAAGGCAACATTACAGCAGACTGTTAAATGGACCACAGGAAGCTATTCTGTGTTGCAACCACCTTCCCATCTGTCTAAATGATTGAAGAAGGAAGTGCCCCTCAGCTGACTGAGATGGAAAAAGCACAGCCCAGGCACATGCTATCCCTCCAGCACTCTAACTGGGCTGTGTACTACAAGTGATGTTGCAGGGCAGTGTGGTAAGACAGAAGTGGAGGGCTGATTTGATGACAACTCTGCTGTAACAGAAACAGTAGCAGAAATACTACATAAAAACACCCAAAATCACGGACAAGGGAGTCCCAGATGAAGCTGAGACAGTGCAATCCAAATTCTTTTGCAGATGAAGATGTGGTGCGTACAGTGAAAGCTGCAGCAGGAGAATCAGCATTCTGAGGCTTAGTATGGGCATCCTGAAGATGAGCAGAATTGCAGCAAAGGAATGTGTGACTGTCATGTGTTTCTGCTCCTATCAGAAACAAAGCCAACCATTGCCTAACCTGTGGTATCCAAAGGAGCAATCCTTTACCCATCTGTACAGGGTCACAGAACAGAAAAGGACCCCTGGGACATCAATCACAGACTGTGATTTTTTTCAAGACTACATAAAATTTTATATTACTAAATTTTAGTAAGTTCAGGACCTTTTACCTTTATGTTATTTACCATGGCCCAGATATTTTGTGTGCACTGCGGACAAATTCTGATTGTCATGTCTCACAAGGTCAAGGTTTGTTTTATAGGGAAAACTCAGTTTTGCCTGTGGAGTGGGAGGAATACTGAAAACTAAAAACACTGCTTCTTTTTTGCAGTTTGTTTTGAGGCTGATGTTAATAGAGGAACTTCTTTCATAAAATGACAGAAGGGCTTCTTTTGGCTGAAGACTTTAGGATCTGTAAGCTACAACTACTGGCACACCAGTGGTGGTAAGAATGCTTTTGGGATCTTTTGTGCCATAAAGAAGTCTTACTTTGTTCTCATTCTCTCAGCCAGTAAGCACAGCTCATACCACTTACCTTCTTCTCTGTACTCCACAGTGTAGCCTGAAATGGTGCAATTGCCTGTACTGGATGGGGGTAGCCAGCGTAGGATCACAGAGGTGCAGCTTCTCTCCTGAGCAATGGGACGGTTTGGGGCAGCTGGGACACCTTGGGAAGAAAAAACAAGCACCAAATCCAGCATCACATCAACAAGTGCTCGTGCTTTATTCTGAAGGTCAGATGTGTCAGGTGCACCAGGTCACTACAGGCCAGCTGCACCTTGTAGAGGGAGCACTGTGGTTTCCTCTGAGTTACCAGCACAGCCAGAGGAAAGGCAACATTGCAGTCCTGTTCACCTACAACTGAGAGGCCCCCAGAGAGCTCCCTGTGAGACTGGCCATGAGAATCACCCCTTGGGTGCAGAGAATCTGTCTGAGCTCAGTGTTATATAGGCAGGGCCTTTTTACCTGCCATCTTCTACTGCTGATTTTCACTCCAGCTCAAGACTTGATGCAAAGCTTGTGGAACTGAGGAAAACAAATATTCCCATGGACTTCACTAAGCAGCAAGTGAGATTTTGAGGGTGGGGAGTCAGTTACCATAGAAGTGTCCAAGAATGACACAAGCAAGGCATTCAGAATTCTGTGTGCATGGCACTTTGTGTGCTTGGCAGCAGATCGACAAATGACCAGTAATTCTTCTGTGCTTTGCTTAGGGTTCCCTTCAGCACGGGAGTAGTTAGTGCAGCCTAACTAACTTCCTTGGATAAACTAGGGAAATTATATCTCTAGGGCATTTAGTGAGACCAAACAAATTGAAGTCTAAATGCTCATGACACTGATGCATCTCGAAGTCTCCAGTTAGACATTTGTCTCTGGACCATCCCCTTCAACATAGCAGGCACCTCTCATCTCTCACACTAACAGATCCCTTCCCAAAGCTGGAGATAATGAGCATCAACTCATTATTTCATACTCATTACAATTAGAGAGTGATGAGAATTCAGGCTCAGAGACATGTCTCTAAGTTGAATCCCTGCAGAAGAACTAATCCAGGCCAAATCCCCTCGGTTGCTTGAAGAGAAGGGGAAGCAGAAAATTGGTGTCACTGGATCCCAGGCTCCCCCACTCCAGACAGATTCTAAAGCCCAGAGCTTCCTGCAGTTACTTGGGGTGTCATCCCCTCAGGGACTTCGCAGCCTGAGGGAGCTGAGCTTCCCCTGGGCAACCCCACTGAGCCCGAGAGGCAGTGCTGTGAGCAGGATGCAGGAGCTGAACCAGTGCCAATGGATTTTCATTTCCCAGATGTGATGTTTATGATCAGATGAGTTAATCACGCAAAAAGAGTATGCAAAGCCTTCAGCCATCAGCAGCTGAGGAATGGTTGTATGATTTTAGCATCTCAATTCACCTGGCACAGCTCCACATCCAGCTGCCTCTGCACTGGCTGTTCCTGTATGCTCCTGGCCCCCACCAAGGGACCCTGTACATGAAAAATCCCTCATATTAAGGTCAGATGCAATACCTTGGACTTTGATGGTTGCAGAGGTTGATGTGGTTCCGTGTTCATTGGTTGCCACACAGGTGTAAATGCCACTGTCCTGCGGCATCAGGTTGCAGATCTTCAAGGTAAGCTCCCCGGAGTCACTGTGGATGCAGAAGCCCCAGTTATAAAGTGTTGCTTCACTTGCTAATGGTTTCTATACAGTCCTTGTCCTGCCTCATTACAAAAATAGATGCACACACTCTTAACTTATTTGAAGGAACATCCCTCCAGCAATCTGGTATCCGAGTACAACCCCTTCATATATCAGGATTAGGCTGTTAATGAAACCTTTGAGGAAACCTTTGGTCCAAATTGCCTGCCAGGCAAACCTGCTTATCTGTTGTGGCCTCAGAGAAGGTGATGAAGGATCACTCAAGCAGCAAGAAAAATTCAGGAGTTGAACATTTCCTGTGCTTGTCCAGAGCTGGATGCTTAGAATCCATACATGTGGAAAGATTTCCCACCTCAGGATCTTTCCTATCTCAGGAGACGCTCAGCTGCTGTACTTCTGCAGTGAAGTCCAACACACACCAGACAAATTTGGCTTCCACAGATGCAGAAAGTAGTCACACAGCACAGGGTGCCTGGGAGTTTCATACCCCAGAGTATGTGCCATTGATGTAATGTTGCTGCCAGGCCCCCATTCAGAAGGCTGGACATCTTCTAACAGCTGGGGATAAAGAGCACAGCACTGATTCATGAGAGATGCTCAGTCTTTGGACCAGTCTGGGAAAATAAACAGCTCTGTAAGTCGAGTGAATTTACAGCAGGTCTGTTCATAGTCACTTCGGTTTGCACATTTCAGTCTTCAATATGCAATTTAAGGGAGCTGGCCTGAATTAAAGGATTTTGCTTGTGTAAGTGTTAAAGCTGTACTGGAGACCCAGCTTAGAGGCAACAATAAGTTCCCCTGATGGCAAAAGTAGGCTAGTTCTTGAATGCTTAATCTGTCAGGAAACTGCAGAAGGACATTGCTGGGATAACTGTCTGGACACTGCAGCTTTTGCTGGTCTGACCATGCTGGTTTAAAACAGGACAGAAATATCCCCTTCCCCTGCAGTCCAGACACTCATGCCAGCAAGATCTGTAAGAGCCACTGATCCTCTGGGCCTCTTCTTGGCAGGCAGTGTCTTCACTGGAAAACATATATGAGTAACAAGACAATACAAGTGCTGATACTGCACAGGGAGCCAACGCACAGGCAGAGGACTGTGATGAAAACCAGAACCCTCCATGGAAAAATCCTCCCATCCCAAGCCCAGCCAGAGCCTGAAGATAAGGCACTAGCAGTTTACTAAGTAGTGGCCAAAGACAATTTTTGATGCTCTGGGGCAGCCACATAAGCAACTGGTCTCTGAAGAAAACTCCTGATCAGATGTAATTTTTTTTTTTAATTGAACATGTAAAATCCCTTCTCTCTTAGTGTTCATTTTTCACTTTCAGTGACTTTGTACTTCCTGGATTCATTTCAGCCTGAGCCAGAAGTGCTGAAAAGTTCAAATGAAAGATTACCTCCTGGAGATTTCCACTGCAGTTTGGCCCAAATTGCTTACATAAGCTGCAGATGAGCATCCAGCAGCAGGCTGTTACCTGACCTGAATTCAACTCCAGATCTTTTTGAATCTTCCCAATGCTTATTGTAAAGCTAGTTTTCCTTCCCTCTAGCCAAGCTGGAACCATCATGACAAGCATCCTTCTGTCCAAGCATAGCCAGATGTAGCCTTCCCAGGAGCACATGTGGGCTTTTTTAGGAACAGCTGAGGAAATGCTCAGGAAACCTGCAGGATTTATCACCTGTGCCCTTAAGATGTGCAAATGTCCAATAATAGTGATATTGCAAGCTGGTGGGGTATGATAGGGTATTGCTCTGCTTGACTTCTAGAGGTGAGCATGGCATCAAACTCAAGCAGAGAAGCCCCAGCAATAAGGAGGCTGTACTAGCCAAACTAACAGGTTGTAAATGTACGGGTTTCTGGGATGAAGCTGGCTCAGGAGTTCAACAGGAGCAAGCTCACATCTGCCAGCAGCACACTCAGCTCAGGAACTAATAAAGGCTCCCCTAGCCCCAAAGTCTGACCCTTTCTAGCCCATGTGTGGAGCACCCATGTGTCCATATGCCATGCCAGACTTGACTAACTGCATTTCTGATGAGTTTTACAGTTGGGCTGGTGCCATATCTGAGGGTAACACAACCATCATGACCAGCTGTGTTGGGATCCACAGGCAGGACCTTACCAGGATGACACCGTGTAAGTGGCCGTGCTGTTGTCAGTGTCAAGAATGTTTTGATCCGGTCCTTTCCAGGTTATAGTTGGTTTGGGTCGTCCACAGACTTTGCACTGCAGCATCACTGTGTCACCAAGTAGGCAGGTGATGTCTACTAATGGCACAAGAAACTCTGGAGCCACTGGAAAAACACATGGACACACACACACAACACCTTTTAATCTACAGGTGTGGATATCTAGAGTCATACAAGTCTAGAAACTACGTTACAAGACAAACTATGGGATCTGCTTCCCAGACAGGTGGTGGTCCTGGGCTTATGTTGCCAAAACTCCCCTTTTGCCAGCTGTCAATAGTTCAGAGAAGGATGTAGTGGGAACTGTCCCTCCCCCAGCCCTGTGCTCTGTCAGGAGGATGAGCCCTTGTGAGGTCAGGTTTGGGGGGGTTCAACCTCTGCTGTGGCTTTGGGCTGCCTGAGCTGAGCAGCCATCAGGAACCCAGCTTTCCCTGGGGACTGAGCAGAGGAGAGCTGCCTTTGCTGCACATGCTGGTGGGCGCAGAGCATACTGTGGCACCAGAGTAAATCTCAGCTGCTGCACAGCTCTCCTTAACTCACCTTCTTGTATGAAATTGGGGTTGATTATCTGCAAAATACAAAGAGATAAAAGTATTTATTTTCTGGACAGTGACAAACAGACATCTGATTTCACAAGGTGGTGAATCTGACCAGAACTGCAGATGCAATCACTGTGAAAACAAGCACTTTCTAAGAACCAGCAGGTGCAACAAGCTCTAGTGACAACAAGCCTGGGCACAGCTGGGAAAGTAAAGGAAAGCTACAGTTTCTTAAACTCTGATAAAGCATCTCAGGTCACAGGCACAGCACCCAGGCAGAGGAGGGTGGACATGCTTTCTCTTTGCCTAGGTAGTAATGCTGAAGCCATCAACTCTTCTTCCCAGAGGTGGCGTGTGCTCCTTCTGTGCCTGGCTCCAGACCCATGTCACACAGCACCTGCAGTCACCACACCCCTGGGGCATGTCACTGGTACTCTGGCCACTAACCAGGTTCGGGGAAATGTCTTTTAACTTCTGCTCAGCTTCAGGAAAGAAAGTAAAGCACTAAACCAGAAATTACTTTGCTCACTGGTGAGGATCAGTCCTGATACAACTCTTGGTTTACCACAATGAGTAAAAGTTCACTCATTTCACTGGACTTTGCAACTTGAAACTATGTTTGGGTAACTAGCAGTTATTTTATTTAACTAGGTAATGATCAAGTTAGCAAAGACTTGAAAAGCTACTCTCTCTCTGTGGTGTCTATATACCAATGTAACCCTGGAAGCAAAGCTGGGAAAATCAAAGACAATGGCACTAAATTCTTACATGCAGAATCGACCCTAACTACATTGTGGTGTACAACAGTATAGAGGTCATTAACAGTTTCAATAATCTTGTAAGGCCTTTTTAATCAAATTCAAGCTAATAATTTCATATCAAGCACCAAAAACTCCAATGTGGTTTATCCGGCCTTAAAAATCTTTGTTACTATTTATTTCAGAGCTATTTTGGAAGATGCCAATGCAGCAGTGACCTAATTCATGGCCCACAAAACTGATGGGAGGTTTTTGCAGAGGCTCAGAAACCAGGCTATGAAACAGAAGCAATAACCCTTCAATAGAAAGTGGATGCATCTTCAAGATTTATATTTACATTTTGGCTTTATAAATAGTTTTCCAAGGTGAATGGCTCAAAGTGCCATTCAAGGAGACATCTGGGCACATTCAGGTTAATTTTGGTGTTTTACCTCTTCTTTATAGCCTCAGGTAAAGCTCTGGTAACAGCACTGAGACCTCAGGATCTTCTTTCCCCTATCACCACTATAAACCCAAATGAACCAGGTATAACACAGAACTGCCTCTCACAAATATTCATTCCCCCCCCCAGAAACATACCTGGTATCAACAAATTTTCATCTGAGACTGAGAGTTTATTTTGTCCAAGCAGAAGGCAGAATTTGATCCTTTGGGACACATCTACAGAGAACACAATGCTCATGGAACCGGCTGAAACAACCACTCAATGCCAGTGCTTTACGCTCTGCAGTCCAGAAACAAGTGGGGGCTGCTGCTTGTGGGCAAGAAGGCTCAATGCCTGCCACGTAACCTGTCAGTTCTAAAGGTTTGTACCTGGTGGGCAAAAGTGTGATGTGACTTCCACATACTCCTGAGAGTGTTGAGATTTCAAATGCATCATTCCCCACATCCTGGAAGGAGCAATCTCTGCCTGCATCCCTGGAGAAGACTCTTTGACTACTATTACTGCACTAAGGGCTTCTAATTTTTTACAAAGCCATGTTTGGGACATCTCTGCAGTGCGAGGTCATGCCACCCTTGCAATGTCATGGCATGGTTCCCCTCAGCTGGCAGGAACTGGAGCAGGTGAGAGCCAGCCAGACGCTTTGAGTCCTGTGTCAAGTCTTCCTCCTGCCTGCACTGGCTGGCCCTGGTTTCCCGGCTGTGGGAAGCACGAAGTCCCATCTGAAGGGTGTGGCTTTGCACTGACACAAAGACATGAGTATCTGCACAGCCAATCCAGGAACCTCTGAAAGGGTGAGGGACTCAGGCAGAGACTGCTGTTCTACAGGGTCTACAACCCACCTATGACCCCTGGATCCTGCAGACAGGAAGGAATCAGGGAACAACAGGATACTGGATAAAGAACATGCTCTCTCCCATCTGTGCATGGGGTAAAAAGAGAGAGAAAGCTCCATGCTTAGGCTGTATTGCTCACACAAAACAGCAAAGAAAGAGAAAGCTGTTCTGTGTAAACCATTGCTTGCCACCTTTACTCACAGAGACACCATCTACTTTTCAGCTGAATAACCTCAGGCATCAGTTCATTTGCAAATACATCTTCATTTTTGTCATGTTTCGCTTAACTGAAAAAGAGACCCATACTCCAAAGCTCTCCCCTTCCTTCCCTGCAGCATGCATTAAATTCCCTTATTATTCACTGATCTCCATTCTTTTAGGATTGGAGATCAGGAGAAAGAAACACTAGTAACACTTTATATTAATTTTCTAACTCTAAAGGGTTCATTAGAAGATGCAGCTACAATGATGAATGTAATGGATATACCTATAAACAAATAATTCTACATTTCTCGTGACTTCCAAGTTACAATAATTTATAATAATTGCCTTACCAATGTTTCTTTTTTTTTTTTTTTTTTTTTCCCATTTTCTCACCATAACAGAAAGAAAATTATCACAGCTAGTTCATATTGGAAGAGTCTGTGGCTAAAATTTACATTTCCTTTCCCCAAACGTCATTTGTTAATTAATCAAATGTTACCTAATAACACCCCCACAGCCACATCACAGTTTTTGGCTGCTGTAAGCTTAGAAAAAAAAGTCTGTTTGCATGAGAATGTTAAAGTGCTACAAAAGCACATCACTTAATTAGGGAACGAGATTTGGTCTGCTTTGGGGGAGTGGGTCAAAAGATGGGGTAAGAAGGGCAGAAATGGGAAAGAAAAGATTCATAACCAGATCTGCAGCCAGAATCTCCACATGGTTCACACATTTGCTTTCAGGCCCTGGGGGTTTGCTGCCTCTCTCCTCAGGCCAGCCAGTTTTCCAGGCTATGGGGGGATAACAGGAGATGGAAGTTTCAACAGAGTCTTTCTGGATTAAGAGCAAGACCTTTGGAGACAATTTTTTCATTTAACAAATAGCTTTTTAAACCGTGTGGGTGAAGAGGTGGGCTCCAGAGCATGGCCTCATTGCCCTCAGAGGAGGGGAGCTCATGTATTGCTTCTCCACACAGCCTCCTGCTGGTGCTGGGGCTGGTTACCCTCGTGGGTGCACTTGCCAAGCACCGCTTCAAAATGCTGCCGTGAACAAACAGCTGGAAGAGATCTTAAAATCCATGCAAATAACTCTTCACAATTCTCTTCCTCTTTCATCCTCAAGGCTTTTGCAGAGAGAGGAAAGCCCAACCAGGTTGCTCTGAAGAGCAGACATCCCTGCAGGCGAGGGCCTGGGTGGGCTGCTGGTGACCAGGGTGAGGTGCTGTGCATTGACACAGGGGTTGTGGGCAGGGACTGCAGGTGCCCTGCAGCCACTGAGCCTCGGGGGCCAGCACGTTGCACCTGCAGCACGGGATGCTGCTGGGGATGTTTGTGTGGGCAACACCATGGGCTCCAAATGCAACTGACTTCTCCCTCAGAACAAAGATGAGAGACTGTCCTCTCCAGCACATTTCCCCCCCCCCCCTTTAAAAGCCCCTGCCCACCCTTGGTTGCTCCCACACAAGATGAAGGGCAGCAGTGGTGTTTGCGGGGATGCAGGAGTCTTGGCTTCTGTGCATCACTCCCTCAGGGAATGCCCTGCACTGCTTTGAGATTACCTGGTGGAAAAAAACCCCTGCTGGATATGTGGTTTTTGTGGCTTTTTAATTTTTTTCTCTCTGAAAATTGCTATGAGGCTCAGTACTGACAGCCCACTCAGTCTGTAGCAGTTTGAATGAGGATCTCACAGCCCAACGCTCAGCCAAGCATCCCTGGCCATGGTGGCCACGAGCAGGGGAAGGTGGTCTGAGGTCTCATGCTGACAAGGGCTCCCTGAAGAAACCCCAGCAAGTACCACCTGTACCAGTGTGGCTGCCAGTCTGGCCTGTGAGGGAACAAACTCCTGGGGATGGAACCACCCAATATGAAAACTTCTCACACTATTTTCAGTGTCAGTCCACACCACGAAAACACAAACCCTAAGGGATGAAACTTAGTTGCCAAGACAGGTATGAAACACAGCTGGCTCTTTTTACTTGGAATGTAATTTTAGTTGAAATGAGATAGCCTTTTTTCTTTTTCTTTGGATGAAATACCTGTAGCTTTGTCCAGAGTGGGTGAAAACTTGTAAGGCTCCTTCCACGGCCTGGAGAGTTTCTGTTTTCCAAACTATGACAACTGAAAATGGAAATCCTATGCAAGGTGACAAAAGCAAAACACGAATTGGCCTCTGCTCGAGTGATGTGGGGTCTAACACTGACCAGGCAAAGACAGGAGGCTGGAGGGAGAGGTGTGAGATAAAGAAATGGGAGGATGGCTTAGGGTTATTCAGTAGAAAGCCACAAATAGATCTTGCTTCTCCCTCCTCCAGCCTGTGCAGTTTCAGGGCTCAAACCAAGAAAGGCAGGAGGCATGAATGCCTTTGAGGACCTGCGGGGATCTAAGTGACTTAGATCTGTGCGAATTTAGTGTCATTTAACAGTCAGACTCTAGAAAAGCAGCACGGGTGCTTCATCCAACAACTCAGTATTTTGCAATACTAGACCACTTCTTTCCTGGTTTGTTAAGCTCATGTTATAAAGACAGGAAGGCATCTGCAGCAGTAACTACAAAGTCCACTTGCAAAGTGGCTCTAACTGCCCTAATTCTTAACAAAAGCTTATCTTTCATTTGCACACAGGCTTTATCTGGTGGGGAGGGAGAAGCCATCCTGCCAACCCAATGGCTGCTCCCAAAACGCTCTGCAAGCGCAGCTCAGCTGCCTGAGAGGGTTCCCACCTTGGCCAGGGTTTGCTTCTCCATTGCAAAAGTGTCCTTGCCATTCCAACCCCACTTCCCTTGAGGAGGTTTACATCCAACCCAGACACACCAATGAACAGAAGGGTTCAGTGGATGCCAGTATTTTTCCAGTGTCGTAGTTAAATCCCATTTCAAAGGTGCATATCAAAATCAGGAGCAAAAATATTTCTTCTTCCCAAGCACAGAGCTAGGCTGCAGACTAAGTCCTCTGTAACAAGATTTGTACTTTATCTAAACAGCAGAGGGCATGTTTACTCTAAGACAAGCACCTCAGCATTTTGTAAACACTTCACAGCACCTCTTGGTCACTGGGTTAAAATAAAATACCGACACATTCACACATGCTGGCTGCAGAGTCAGCAGCATGTTCCTTGCTCCTCGACTTAGAAAAGAAAATATTTAATGATTCTCAGAAAAAAATTAGATTAGCTACCAAGAAATGAAGGAAACTCTAATTTGTAAGAAAAGATATATCATTCATTTCTGACTAGATCAACTTCTACTTTGAGATTTTGGGGTGACAAGCTCACGGTGTCACCAGCCTCCCCCCCCTCCAAAAGAAACAAATCAACAAGAAAAAATTCTTGATAAAAGGAGCAAATAAGGATTCCACCACACATGGATAGATGCTCCCAAAGGGAAAATATAATTTAAAATAGCATCTGTTGAAATGTCCCACAGCATCAGCCTTTTGGCAGGGATGGGCATTGCCTTCTGGCACTCAAACACGGATGGGCTCAGCTGCCTTTGAGGCTGAAGGAGAAGCCACAGGGGATGCTGACTGCTGGACAGTCAGATGCCCTCTTGCCCTCAGCACATTCCTGCTGCATGGCCTTAATGCCTTCCATGGCTGAGGCTGTGGGACATCTCTGTATTCCAGCTACCACAGGGTAGCACTCTACCCCTTCCTGCATATGGAGCGTCACATCTTGCTTTTCCAAAAGCTAAACTACCATGTCTGTCCTGCCAGTCCAAGATATGTCACTCCTGGTCTTTCTCAACAATCCCTGGCCACTCAGGGCAGCAGGACAGCAGTGCTGCCCATGGAGGCTGCCCCAGGGAAACATAGGAAGTTCTCAGGATGGTAATTATTCACACTGTAATAAGAGGCCAAGAAAGGTTTTTTTACCAGTATTGTACAAGTTTTTGCCAAGAGAGTATGTTAGATCCACTCTGGAGATGGACAACCTCAGGCAGCGGGTGACGGCAATTTGCCTGAAGTACTTGGGAATTCTTGGCCTGAGCTGAGTATTGACTTGGAGCCAATGCTGTATCCACCAAACTGTTACTCAACCGCTTGGACTGTGGGGGTGCTAACACAATATTCTTCGCCACAGGATGTTTCCTAGTGCTTATCTTGCTCTAAGTGTCTCTGAGTAGTTCTAAAACGCTAAAATGTCATTAACTGAAAAAAACAGATTAAGAAGCCCAATGTACGTACTGTGGCAACAGCCCAGCTCACTAATCTAATGTGACTCAGTGTGGGCTTGGGCTTCATCTCTCCTTTGCACAGCTAAGACACAGGAACAAACACCAGAGGCTCAGTGACCGGCGTGTGTCAGCCAGCAGTTCTTGTAACACACTGCAGTTGGAGTCTGCTCTGCAAAACAAGATGCCTGGAGCCATGTCAGAACCCTACACTTGAGGTCCATCCCAAAGCCCTGAGGAGCTGCTGCTGGATTCAGTGAGGTTTAGCTGAGTAAGATCTTCAGACTGGAAGAACACTCATTTAGACAGGAGAGGTAGCCCAGTGGGATCTCCACAGCTGACTTACGACCTCGTCAGCAGTATCGAAATCCAGTGAGGCTTTATGACACAGAATTGCCGGACAATTAGTTGTGTCATTGTCCAGGACCCCAGACTTGGGCGTGGATAATATTTCCTGATTCACAGGGGCATACACCTTATTCCCAGAAGTGGAGTTGCCTGTCCCTGTGCAATTAACTACAGGTATGTGGAAAGGGACTCTCCAAACTTCCTTAAATATAGGGTACTCCTATCAGTCACGTGGCTACACATACTCCTTAAGTGCCTGCTTCTACACTCACATATTTAATAGGTGAGTTTGTGCCTCCTGTTTCATGAAACTACAGCACAGAGCAGAAAACGGGGGGGGGGAAAAGCAAACTTCATTTCCATCTTCATGCACTTTCAGTACATATTTGTATACAAAAAAGAAAAAAATTAGTCATCAAGAGATATTATTTCTAGTCAAAGGTGCAATGAATGGGAAGTTCTGCAAGGCCAGCATGTCCCTGTGTGGGCAAAAACCCAGTGATAGCATTTTAGGTCTTTTAAACAGTCACCCAGAATTTCAGTTTCCTGCTCTCACGATAAACGTTTTCTATATTTCTTTGTGTGTCCCCTTGAAACAAAGGCAAAGTGCTTCAGAAATCTGGAATCTACTGAACAGAATTTACTGTGGCATTCCATAAATAACAGGCTGAGTGAGATCTGAAAGGCCCCAGTACCTGTGGGACTTCATGGATACTACGACCAGCTTACCAACTTCTTGCACAGTGAGTAGGCTGGAGGCAAATTGCACCAACACTTCTAGGTAATTAACAGGTCTGCTTTGCACTTTGAGCCAGCACCAGGTGCACATTCTCATGCACAATGGGAGGAAGAGGGGTGTCAGGGGTGACAGTCCTATGGGAGAAGTCAGGTGACTTGCCCTGTTATTACCTGGCTGTAATGACAGCTACAGACAACCCCACCTTAATGGCACAGGAAGGGCCTCATGAGCCTCTGAATGTTGATGGCTGGGACACAGCTCTCCTAACAGCACTAACGGTGTCTATAAAATCCATCACAAGCCTGGCCAAGTGTGAGGACAGGGTTTTCCCCCTCCTTGAGCAACTGGTCATGTTTTCTCCAGCTGCCCTGGGAACTCACCATCGGCTCTGCTGGGACATACCACACAGAGCAGGGAAAGGAAAACCAGGTGAGATGCTGATGTTCACTGCACACACAGGTTGGGGTGTGCAGTGGGGTAGCACAGCTGTTTAACAGTTATTTAAGCCTAGGACACAAAGCCTACAACATGGATGAAGCCCTGAACCAGGCGGTGGAAATAGTTTGTCTTGCCTGTGTTTTAATGAGAAAAGACTTTAGTTTCCAAGGCCATAATATGGGTAATTTCTCATAACATGTTTGAAAAGGAGAATCAAAACACTCATAATAAAAGGAAAGGGAGAACAACTGTGGCTCCCAGTCGGTGAATACCCTGGACTTTTACAGACCAGACTTCCTCATGGTCTCTTCTAGGGCTTCATGACCATTTTATGAGCCCGCCCTTGTTCTGCTCCCTCCAGATGATTTTGTTTAGTTTATACGGGGTACTAGCAGCCCCTTCCCCCAGTATTTCTTAGTCAGACCAATGAGCTGACCACACTCCCTCCAGGCTGCAGATGTACTAAAATCAGCACAAAGCATGGGCCATGCTCCTCCTTGGAGGACAGTGTGACCTTAGCAAGTCACCCCCACAACTGTTCTTCTATTTTCTCTCCCTCTGCCATTTTAAACGTTTGCTCAGCCCCAGAGAGTTTTGCTCAGGAGCGAATTTGAGCTTTCCAAGCCAGGAGGAACACTGTGGCTCCTGGGGACTGCAGCACAGTGGCACTGTCACCTCCAGCCAGTGACCTGGGAGATGCAGGATGTGGTTTCTGAGTGTAAATCGAGCCATACACCAAGCATAGTTATTCTCACAAGAGCATATTAATATCATAGCTAAGACTTCACATTAGTGTCTTTTGATTTAAATAAAAAGGCTTTTATCCCAAACTTCAGCAGATTTAACCATGATAAAAACCCAAATCAAACAATCAAAAAGACACATGCAGAGTACAGTAGAACAATCAGAAATGCTGAGACTGTAAGGAGTCAGATATTTCTACTGTCAATTTGAAAACATGTTTTTCCTCCTGTGGAGCAAAGCCAAAACACAGAAATCCTGTGCAAGAAGAACAGTGGTTCTCACCCAGTTCTGTACAATACACCTGTGTCTCAGCCACCTGTTACTCCAGAGGGCAATTTTCAGTGACTGAAAGCTTGCACAGACTCCCATGCAATAACTGGACACTGCTTTTTAACAAACATACCCTTGTAGTTGCTACCTGTGGCTGGCAAAATGCTCTTTGAAAATGCAAACACACTCCTGAGAATAAAGCAGCTTTAGAGCTTTAGTGGTAAGGACCATTCAATCTCCAGGATGTCAGCTGGGTCAAAAGCTTTCCTTTAGTACACATCCCAACACAATTAAAATAAAAGCGAGCTTTCAGGTTAACAGCTGAGGTGGTGCACTTCAATACACTTCTCCCTCTTTTAGTTTTTTTTCCTTCCAGGAGGACGATCATCTTTCTTTTGCAGGATGTTTATAGTGCAGCCTGGCTAACAGCATCCGGGAGATCTGCTAGGACACAGATATCCCTGTTCTCCAGTGACCGGCCCTGTCATCACCACAAAATCACTGCCTCTGAACCATGATCTGGTCTGGTTCAGCAGGATCCTCTTTCAGCCTTGGTACAATGTATAGAAATGCTTGGTGTGGTCACTATACACAAAAAACAAAATAAACAGATCCTGCCAGATATTGATTGAGGAGAACCAGGGCTCTCTGAACAAGGCACTCCACTACAACTGGTGATTTCACACTGGAAAAAGAGCAGAGTGACACAGCATAATTTGGGTCCACCCATCTGCATCAGCCTTGCTGTGATACGGGTACATTCACACAACTGGTTTTACCATTCTCCTTCGCTACCTTGACAGAAAAGCAATTTCCCACTCTGTTAAGAGAAAAAGGAAACGTCTTTTCTGATTTTCTTGATAGTTTAAAGTGCTGATTGGGGTACAACAACATTTGCTCTAGTGATTTATAACACAGGCCTGATCAGCAGCTCAGGGCAAAGGGTGTTTTTAATAGAGAAAACCGCTACATTTATTGGAGTTGACACAATTGCATTATTGTTGGAATGAGGTCCCAGGTGGGAAACAGTGAATGAAGGTGGCTCCATGAGCCTCCAGCTCAGCAGGAGCTTGTTCCTCAGCTTCCTCCACAAAAGAAGCCCAAACTCCAGCTCTTGGGAAACCCAGAGTTGTTGCTTTGTGTGACTCACATTGAATTGGCACATATGCCTGCAAGTGACATAGACCCACCAGCTCCCCTTTCAGCAAAGACATTTCAAAAGGGAAAATTTTCTTGGGAAAAAAATAATCACAAGGATGATTGTCTCTACCTCCATGCTAGTATTGGGGTCAAGGTCATCACACTCTGATTCCTCTGAGCTGTTTGTCTCCTTGTTTGGCAGCATGAAGAGGAAGAAAGAGAACAAGAGATTAGAAAAGAGATTGGTTAGTCAGGTCAGAGCAGCACAGTTGTGAGCAGCACAGAAATGAGTAACAGTAGAGAAAATACTCCTAAAAAAACCTCACAAAAACCCAAATCAAAAAACAAACCAACAACAAAACAAGGGAAGCAAAGGCAAAGACATGCTTTTGCCAAAGAAGCAGCAGTGATTCTGCAATTTGTTCAGGTAGTAAAATCAAGGAGGAAGCAAGAGGAGGAAGAGCTGCGCCACCATGCTGGAGCAACTGCTTCCCTCAGGCTCAGTCCTTCCTCGGTGCTGCAGGGCGGCTGCGCAGCAGGTGCAGTGGTGGGTTCCTCCCTTTGCACATGCCAGGGCTCTTTCACTAGGTTTGTAAGACTGAAAGCCTCTGCAAAGGAAAACACTTAATCATGGGCTCTCCTGGAGAGGGGTGGATCCAAAGGACATGCTCAAGTGCTTTCCTAAATCAAGGCTGGGCTTTGGTTGTGTCAAAATCACAACAAGTGTTTGCTTGCCTCTGTTTCCCTCTGGAGGGAAAGCCCCAGACTAATCCTGAGCAGGCCTCGTGGTCGGTTTATAGGGATGGATCCTCTGAGTTGGAGCACAGTAGTCAGGTACCCAGAGCAGAAGAAGGAGCTTAACTCCACAGTTCTCAACCTTTTCCATACTGGGAGATCTCAGAGAGAGAGAGAGAGAGACACAGACACACAGACACACACACACACACACACACACACACACACACACATATATATACAGACACACACAAGACTCCCTCCTGGCAAGACAAAGTCAGCATCTCTGCCCTACCTGTTAACATGGAAAGAAAAAGGTCATTGAGACCATCTCCTTGGACCAAAAACCTTAAGCATCTCAAGGCTGGGAACCCCTTAACTTGAGATGTGGTGAAATAGTGGCTTAAAGAAAACTCATCCACCTCAGCAAAGCCATTGGTTTACCCAGTGGCTTTCTCACTGCTGCAGGTGCTCTGATGGAGCTGCAGATTGGGCTAAATCACAGGTCAGTAAATCACTAATGCCTCAACTTTAAGGTATTTAACCACATATGTAGTTGGGTTTTTTAATAAGATTACTTACTTGCATGTGGGATGCCAGGAAAAAGAAAACAAAAAACAAAGGCTGCATTTTGTCTTGCATGCAAAAAAATCCTGCTAAAATGGATACTAAAAAAAAAAAGAAAAAAAAAATTAAAATTGAAAAAAAAAACCTCAACAAAAACCAGAACCCAAACTCAAAATTGCTGCCCCCTCCCTCTCTCAGGAGAGGATACGATAGGGGGTGGAAAGGATGGGAAGCAGGAGAGCAGCACAGAGTTTTCAGATGGCCTTACTCACTTTAACAGAGACTTTGTTCCCCAGAATATCCTTGGATTTACGTGGCCCATTGGCTTCATTTTTGCCACTGCTCTCCTTTTCCGCCCGCTTTCTCATGCGCAGGGTATGCCATGAACATGACTTCCTGTTGTACCAAAAAACGCAGCAATCAAATGGCAAGTCATAGCAGGAAGGAAGGATTTGGAAAGGGGGACCAGCATCCACATTTGCAATTACTGCAATTCCCTAGAGGGTGAAAGCCACCAGCAATATGCCTGTCTTGTCTCAGCAATGAGAGCTGAAGTTAAAACCAAAGAGTTCTGCAAAGCAGATGTTGGGCCACATTTGCTATATAAATGCATGGAGCAGGAAAAAAATGTCCATGATGGAAGCACAGGCAACTAGAACTTGGTCATCTGGTTTCAGGGACTTTGTCTTGCATTGCCACAAATAAAATTTTGTTTCAATTTTGCTACAGTTAAAAGACAAATTTGGTCCTTGGTCTTGTTGGTTAAAAGCAGTGAAATAAATAGAAATATATAAGAATGGTCTTAATAGATTACTCAGTAGAGTGAATAAAAAAATTTAAGAAATTCAAGGTGTTGCTCGCTACATGTTGCTCAGAACAAAAATAGCTCAATTAATAGGAGCTGCATCATTAACTTTCCAAGAGGTAAGTCATTTCCTAGAATGACAAGTTCTTCTGTGCCTCTCAAGACCAAGAGTTTCCCATTTGATTTTTCCAATCCAATTAGAGAGGACATCAGTCAGCCCATGGGTTTTGGCTAGCATCACCTGTGCCTCTCAAGACCAAGAGTTTCCCATTTGATTTTTCCAATCCAATTAGAGAGGACATCAGTCAGCCCATGGGTTTTGGCTAGCATCACAGCAAGCATCATTTCCAGTACATTTTTCATCCCTTATTTCTGCTCCTATGACCTTACTCTTGGAAACAAACAATAAAAGACCATGTCACCCTTTGTAAGAGCAATGCTGTGTTGACAACAGAAATTCCGTATCAAAGCGGACATAAAAAGTTAAGAAAAACCCAAACCAGTTCCGGATATGGATTTCATTTGATTTAAGTAGTGGACAGGTTGGGGGAGGAATTTGGGAAGGGGTATGTTGTCTAAAGCACAAAGCTCTCAAAACAGCAGTGTGATGAGCTGGGATCCAGGTTCAAAGCATCTGCCCACCTTTAAGTCATGCAAATTAGATTTGCATGTTTAAGCCCAATGTTTGGCACATGTCACGTCTACAGTACCTTGACACATTTTACAAAGCAAGTTGTATGTAATCCAAGGATCACCTGTGATGCCAATAAAACGCAGTATGTTAGCAAGGTAGGACTCAGAGGATGCCCCACACAGCCGACGCTCCCCCATGAACACTGGGTCTGATTCCTAAGTGTTTTCTGGTTATACTTCAGCACCTGATGGGAGCTGTACAATAGCTCAATTGAACAAAAAGCAAATTCTGCCACTGACACAAAACTGAACCTGGTCATGTCAACTGTTTTTGCAACCAGGATTAGTGTCTCCAGTGCTCGCAGCTGGCACGGGCAGTCATACCTGAGCACAAGGAGCACCAGAGCACCCTGCTCGACACAGCCAGGTGATAATTGCTGACTGACAGTTGGGCGTTTCTAGAGAAGTTCCAAGTGAGATGTGCAGAGCAGAGGAAGTTATTCAACACTTTTGGACTGTTAGAATTTCCTTTAAGATACTGTAAGAGTCAAGGATGTGGCTGATGGACTCCCTGACCTAATGGGGAATACTATGTGGTGCCAACACTACTGGATTGACCATGTATTTTGTATACAGCATTTGTTAACAGAAGAAGCAGTTTCATTATTTAAACTGATCAGTCAATATGACCTGGTTGAAGATAACACCAGCTCTAGGTTGCTTTTTACCCATAGAACTCCTGTGATTCAAGTTTGGGTTTGTTTTCAGGATTGTTTTAAATGTTTGAGTCTGAAAATATTATGTGATACTTTAAATCTCACTGAAGTTCAGAAAGAGACAAGTGCAATCCACGTGTCTTTCAATTTTGCTACACTTTTCTGGCCACAGTTCATCAAACGACAGCATTTGATGCAGAGTTTTACTGTACAGCTGCCATGAAATCAGTCTTTACCAGGAGTCTGGTGCTGTGGATGAATCTAAGGATATGTGGTTGCATATTACAGTTAGAGAGGAATCCAGGGATGGCCGAGGCGGATGCACAAGAGATGTGCTAAACAATTCCTTTGGCTTAACATGCAATTCCAGGTAGTATTCATTACTGACTGACAGGTAAAGCCTTTCTCTTAACTGAAACAGCAGCAGAGATCAAGTTATTATTTTTAGTGAGTCTGTCACAAAATCTGTGCCTTGTGTAAGGTAACAGAATTTGTAGCATACAACATGCATTACCATCTAGTCATTTTAGATGTTAAAAGAAATCAACAGGTATTACTGAAAAGAGGGTTGTACCTTCTGTATTTAATACCAAAAAACCACTTTCTTGCATTAGTCATTTCAGACTGACAAATTTCTAAAAATCAGAAAAGAAAAATATATATCCACACATTTGTTAAATAAGCAACAAAATATTATAAACAAAATTAAAAAAAAACCAAACAAAAACCAAACAAAACAAAAACAAAAAAAGGGTCAAACGGGTTCTTTTACCTCATTAAAACATGCTCATGGCGAAAATTTATTTTACATATTTAAAATAGTACATTTAAAATTAATTACATTACAAGTACAATGATGAACATTGCGACTATCCATTATATTGCACAACCTGACTTCATCAATAAGAGTTTGTTTCTTTTTTTTTTTT
>VXAU01001099.1:4283976-4330359 GCA_013399695.1 Formicarius rufipectus | reverse complement strand
AAATAGTGCAAAATACTTTGTACAGGAATGTACTTGGATGGGGGACTTGCAAACCAAAAAATATATTACAAAAGTTACTGCAAACAAAACAAAACAAAACAAGAACCAAAACAAACAAAATTAAAAAAGAAAAGATACAAGCTGTACAAGGAAATTGCCATAGACAACAAAATCTCTCCTCCTTGAGAAGCGAACCTCAGTCCAACACAGGGCCTGGATATTTTGTGTGTTTGTTGTTTGTTTTTGTTTTTTTTTTCCTAGATGCTGTTATAACCAATATGTAGATTAGTAACTTAATACAACATAAATATAAGTCCAGTCCAAGCAGGTCCATGTTGGTGTAAAATGGTATAACGTAAAGCGTATCTTTAACAGTCTATGGTTTTATTTATCTCCAAAGTATAAACAAAACCCCACAAAATGAAAGTAAGCAAAACCCGAGCTATCCACCATGGCTGCCCGACGTTGTGGATTGACCACTCAGCTTGTTCCAATGGCACTGTAGATAAAAATCAGCAGAAATTCCCTACCATTTGTGTTTATTTTTATTTATTATTTTTTTTTCCTTGAAAAATCCACACAGTGCTCCCAGCGAAGCCAACATGGCACTTACTTGATGCTTCCGTCGCTATTATCTGTGGTGGATTTAGTGAGGGGAGCCAAGATATTGCCAGGGATCCATCCTTCAGCAGCTGGAGAGCGGTCGTTTGCGGGCTGGTACACCAGGAACATGTTCTGCTGGTTGACAGCAAGGATTTGAACCACCTCTCCTTGATTCACACAGATCTCATCCTCCTTCAGTGCATAGTAATCTTTAATCACCACCATGGAAGAGGTCCCATTGCACCCTCCCAAATCAGGCTGTGAAAACGGACACAACAGAAACCGGTGAGCGGGCGGTGCTACGGAACTCATGTTTTCCAGCAGCAATCCCAATACTTCCTTTCCAGCCTAACTGTACCAGGCAAAAAGACACAAAACACTTGCAGTTCACATTGGCAGAAAAGGATTTTAAGGATCTGAAAGGCAGCAGTAATCTGACACAAACCAACCTCCCATTTCACATCAGGTTTCACAGCTGCTAGTGACGATGTCCCACGTGTTCTTGTTTGTTGGGTGTTAAGAGATGAACGCTCTGTGCTGAGCCAAGGTGGGGGAAAGACCAACGAAGGCTCGACATTAGATACTGAATGAATACTCACACTTAAATATAGGTCATATGGAAAGTGGCTTTGGTCAACCTCAGTCAGCAGCAGGGTCCAAACACTGCTGGTGGCTACTGACTCTTTGGTGGTTTGCCTGCAGTGGACATGCACCCAAATTATAACCTTCAGCTGGCACCCTGAGTGCTGCTATGTGGGAAAAGGTCTAAACTCTTCTGTATCAGCAGAGCAGACCTCTTGAGGAATGGGTGGTTAATGGATATTAGAGAAGCCTGACTATTGCTGCTGCCAGTATTGCAAATAGATATATAGTTCACCAGATCTGCAAGCACAGTGCCCTGAAAAACACTGGAATTAGTGCTCCAGGGTCAGGCTCTGTCTTTATTTCTCAGCTGAAATGCCATCCATCTGGACGTCAGAGCTTTGCAGTCTCTGTTTAATCCCAAGTCACATTTTACATCACTGTTTCGGTATGTTGATTGCTGTTGACCTGGCTAGTTGATAGTTACAACTAACCTCATGGACCGTCTATGGTATAAGAAATGGGCTGTGAGATCATGTTTTATCAGATGAGCTCAGTACCTTGCTTTGTTCATACTTGTCTCCAGGCTGTGAGTGTTCATACCCTGTGCTGCCGTTGGAGGTAGATATCTTCAGGGGTGGGAGAGATGGGTTACGGCTTGTAGCCTTCAAAGGCTTCTCAGACCCCACTGGAATAGAGGAGTGGGGTCTGCTGTTGGGCTGAGGGACCCTCCCAGCCTGGGGCCTCAGCACGGCCGAGCTGTTCTCCTTGCGTTGGTACTCTATGGGCGACTGCAGTGCTGCAAGGGAGGAAGAGGATTAGCCACATGCCTTCAGTGACCTTGCAAAGGGCTGCAGAGGGTGTGTGGGGTGACTCAAACAACAGACACGTAACCTGCAAATTGAACAGCAACAGGAGATGCTCCCCCTGGAAGCACATAGTGTGTTCATGGCTAGACAGGACACAAGCATGTCACACCGTGCTGTGCATGAACTGAACACAGCACTCCATGCTGCTGTCGCCAAGAACAGCTACTCTCACCAACACAGTGGGCTAAAATGTACATAATTGCTTGAATGTTCTTTGAAATTGCACAAATTAATCACATCCTCCAGTCAAAATAAATGAAAGCCAGAATAAGAGATGCACAGTGCGGTTACAGTGAATTTTGCTAACACCAGAAAATACAGGCCAAGACCCCTAAGTCTCATCTGCATATTCCCAAGAGAGTATGACAACTAAATAATCTTCAGACACAATGAACTGCAACTTGGCTCTCAATGTGCTTTTTACATTAACTGCTTCGGTTCAAGGAAACTGCTGGAACTGACCAGCAAGCAAGGAAGTGTAGATGGCACCAAGACATTAACCCCCCAGTTCAGGCCTCTCCAGAAAACACCCAAGAGGCAACTCTGAGCAGATTTTTAAGCTCTAAAAGAAAAAAAAAAAAAAAAAAGAGCCTGCTTGTGAGAATGCACATTTCATAGTCATGAAGATAGCCTACACTGGAAAGAGAATGATAAAAACTCCAGATTGTAAAGAAATAAATTATTTGTTATGTTTGGAGGAGAAGGGATCAGAGCTGGGATTCACAGTGAACGGGAAAGGAACAGATTTGCTGGGCTCAGACTACCATCCCCAGACCTATGGGTTTGGTTTCTTGTATGTCATGTGGCTTTAATGGATGATTTATAGTCAATTAATACTGTGTACATGCACCAGACAAAACCTACTGGAATGCAGAGAGACTAGTCTAGCAAGAGGCAGACAGAGGACATAATATCACAGCATCAGCCCCACCAGTAAAACCACAACACAAGGAATGTCTTTCCCAACAAGAAGAAAGGGAAAGAAAAACAGAAAAGCTCAGCACCACACAGCATACTCTCTAGCATTCCTCTTTCAGAGAAAGGCAGGACAAGTCCAAAAAGAAATAATTTCATACTAAAGAACAAATGACTAAAAAAAAATATCAAGGAGGATGCCAGATCACCATTTTCTTCATAAGTACACAAACATAGATCTGTAGCAACCTAGATGATTACTTGGCTCCAAAACCTACGTGGTGACCCGTGTCACAAAGGCCGATTGTATTTACACCACAGTGACTGGCAGTTTCACTTGCTTACCTCACCTGCAGCTGGAAATGGTTTGGTCCTGCTGAAATCAGCCACAGAGGGCAAGGAAGAACTTGGGGAGAACTCTGACAATGATTTTGACAGTGACATCTTTCTACTGTATACAGCAGATTTGGCTACAAGAATTTTAGCAGTCAGATGTGAATGAATATTTATCAGTCTATCTTGAAACAGACTATTCTACTCAGTGCTATTTAGCTGAGTGTCCACTTGTGACTACTAAGTCCACCATTAACTATCACAGTCATGCCAGGCTTCCAGCCCCCCGTCAAACATCTGTTAGTATTCTTAGAAGCTTCTGGAAAGACCAGTGCCTAGATACTTGCATTTCCTCTCTCTCTCTGAACTTCTTCCCCCATCAAACTGATTAAAGCAGAGCTACAGATGAATGGTATGTTCCTTATGAAATATATTAATCAGTGGCATATTTTCTTTACAGCTTGCTTCTTAAAGCAAAAATGAAAGAACAGTCACAATAACCAATCATTTTGTGTACTGCCTGTTTCTTAAGCTTAGCAGCTTTTGCTTTTTCAAGGCAAAATATGAAAAACTTGATTATTATAGTGCAATTCCACTAAACTTTACATTTATCAACTGTGGCTGCTTTGAATGCAGCCTCACACTCTTTAGGACTTCCCTGTTTAAGAGAGAAAATCAGAGACAGCTTGGGCAAGAACTCACAGGGAGTATTTTGTTATTAAGTTTATGCAGCATTGGCTCAGTGAGGATTTAATATGATTTTAAAGACAGAAAACATCTGCTTTAATGAAATATAAAACTAAAGAAAGTATTTAAAGATTAGTCAGCCCCAATAAGATTACATTCTAAAAGCCACTTAAAATGTTCTGGACTGGACAGGCTCTACTGGATAAAATTTTCTTGGATCATATTTATAGGTTTAAGGTAAAACCTTAAGCTTGTGTTTTAATATAAATCTATTTTTACTTTTAGCTTTAGAGATAGTGATGATTATGTTCCTAACCCATGAAATTACTTGCTGGCCTTACAGAAGACAGGACAAATAGGGGCTATGAGGATGATTCAGTAGAAAAAAGGGTCTCACAGGACAGTAAGTCCTGGAAGGATAAGAGTGAATATATCAAAAATAAAAAAACCCAAGCAATAAAGATGTGGAAGCAACAGAAAACCCCTACAGCAGTGCCTCTGGAGTTCTCACAAAGCTTTTAAAGAAATTCTGTAGCTAACTATTAGTGGAACTCATTTCTATTTCAATAATTCTTCATTCAAAGTCAACTGCACTGACATAAAACCAAGATTTTGATACCAGCTGGTCAAACTGGAGAACTTAAGACTGCTCATCCCCCCAGTGTATTTAAGGAATCATTTTCCAATGGTTGTAAGAGGCCCTCTCTATTCTGAGTCTTGAAAACCCAATACCAAATTGTGACATCATGGGTAAAGCACTACTTCCCCTCGCAGCTCAGCCATAGCTTCTGAACTGTCACAAGTAACTTTTGCATGTATCCCCTTTCTAGTTAACTTTCAAAAAGCAAAATTACGCTGAATTAAAATTTTAAAAACCTACATGTTGAAGAAAAATGAACCATTGCTTTGAAGTGAGCTGAAAGAGCCTCCTCCAATGTTGCAACAAAAAAATGCTCAAAACCAAATGCTAAAAACTGAAAATCAAAAAATCTAACAGATTGTGTCAAGCCAAAACATTTTGATTCAAGCAAATAAGTTTCATTATGGAACATACTTAAAGTTATTAAATACAGAACTCTAATATAAGCTGCATACAAAAAAAAAAAAAAAGCAAAAAAAAAAAAGCTGTTCTGAAATGAATAGTGCAAAGCAATTCTGGATGCACCCAAAGTAATGATTCCCACTTCATTGCTTCCAAACAAACAAAAGAGAAAGTATTTTTAGATTATTTCTCTAGTTCTGTTTCCTTCTCTTTCTCTCATCCATTCAAAAGCAAGAAGCTAAAACTGTTAACTGAATTTGATTCCTCTGTATTTTCAAAATCCACACTTCCACTGATCGTGTGTGCTTTGTCTGGTTTTTGAGGAACACAGCTTGAATTTGAAAGTATTATTTCAAACCACTCCAAGTCTATTCCGAAAGTCAAAACCAGTCCTGGAGATGCTGCTAAGGAAGCCAGGTCAGAATGACCTGTGGTCTTCAATGGGGCTCCAGCAGCTTCTCAGGCTGGGCTTCAGGGCCACACAGCAGTTCAGATCAGGCTTGCCTGTCCTTTCTCCCACTCTCATCCTTCCACCAGGCAGTCCTGGCATACAGGACAGAGACCTCTGTACAGTGGCACTGAGGTGGTCTCTTTTCAAAGACCAGCTGTAAATTATGGCTCTTTCCCATTTACTCTGTGGATACCACTTGACACAGTGTTTAATGACAGGCAGACCAGGGTAGGGTTTTCTCCTTGGGAATTTTTGTTATGAAAACAAGTCGCTGAATGTTTTTCTCATAGAGGAAATTGAGACAGAGATTCTAAATTCCTTTTAGTGTTACGGTTTGGGAAATAAAGCAAAGATCATGTACGTACCATTTAGGAAATCTCTTTGTGTGTCCAGGACCTGGTTGATGTCCTGTACCCAAGCTTGCTGAATTTCTGGATTAGCTGCCTGTAAAATTACTCTCTCTGATGTTTCCCGGCTCATTAGAGCAAACTTGCAGGGATCATTGTCCACATTTTCTTCAATGATAAGGTAGTTCATCTGAAACAAGCCAAAGTGAGCATGTTATGTGGAGCATGAGTAAATATTACCCACAAATCAAAACTGTTGTGAAATGTTCCTAAAAATAACTGAGTCCAATGACAAACTGTCAGATCATAATCAGTAGAATTTGCCTTATATAGATTTACCCAGATAAATCTAAATATTAAATATGATGTCTAATAAAGCTCTGACAAATGTACCAGCCATCCACCTGCCTAGTCTTGAATCGCAACTGCAATTTTAAGGTAACAAAGACCCGACTGATGTTCTAAAACTTTGCTGTAATCCATAAATAGAGCAAAAATGTTCCTATTAATATGGTAATAAAGTCTATCATTCCTCCAATTTAAATAAGTGTTTACTTTTCTTATCCTGTGATAAGAAAATCTCAGTCATTAGAGTATTTAAAAAATTGAATAGACTGTGAACAGGGATATGAAAAAAAAAAAGATAAATTTTCCCCTGATGCTCCAACAGATCTTATTTCTCTTATTAGTCATCTGAGTGCAATCACTTCACTTGACTGTAGTCACAGATGCTCTTTCTGGAAAACACATGGATAGCAATTTTTGCTGCTGTGCTGCCCTTGTGAGGCTTCTGTTTTAAGTTTACTCACAACTTTAGCTTTTCCTGAGATCCTGAGGATAGTAAACAAGAATAGGTTGGCATAGCCCCCCTCAAAAATAAAAATAAAGCAGAGGGAGAGAGAGGTCTCATGTCAAACACAGAGAGTTCTAAGGCAGTAACGTTCCCCTAGAAGAAGTTTATCTCCACCTGCTCTGAATATCTGTCAAAGTATGGAGAGACCCACTGCACATCAAAATACTGTCCAGCATTCAAACTGCAAGATAGAATTCACCTCTTCCCTTGCATCAGGGGGTCCCTGTGAAGTTAGAGGGACATGCAGGAACTCCCTGACTTAAGGGGATAAGGAAAGGGACAGAGAGTGAGCCCGGACAGTGGTGTTCCTTTTGGTCTGAACTCTTTCGCCTCTAGCTGATAGCCAAAGCAAGTCTGTTAGACTCCAGGAAAACGATGTGTAGGTGAGAGTTTCAAAACTATTTGTGTCTCAGGGAGATGCATTTGCCAAAGCTCCCACTTAGGTGTTTTGAGAGTCTGAAAAGTACCCAACTGAGAAGTATCCCAAAAGGGATGTGCTGTTTCTCAATGCTGACTACCTCACTCCATTAAAAAAAGAGTTCTTCACTAACGTAGGACATCATGCAGAAGCTTCTGTCACAGTTTGAGTGTGACAGACCTTGGAGAACAATATCTGGGAGTCTCACCTCCCTGACAGATCAGAACAGCTGCATTTGAAGTCATTTGTACTTTTTACTGTAACAGAGAGACCTCAGTGCTCAGCAGTGGCTCTGACACAGAGGAACGAAATGGGATCTGTGATGCTGGCTCAGGTGGATGCTCCACTGTGAGGTGAGAGTGCCCACAGCCCAGAGAGGCAGGGAATGGTCCTGCTACAGGGAATGGTCCTGTTGCACTCTGAGCCACAGCTCGTCTCTATGGAAAAGCAAGGGAGAAACACAAAAGCAGCACGAAGCTGAAGTGGGACTGGGAGACAGAGTGAGAGCTGCCAGCACACAGACTCCACACCATGGTGGGGAGATGCACGTGGAGCCACTGGGGATCCTACACTTGCTGGAGGCACTCAACAGGAGAACGAGCTGTTTGCCAAATGGAAGAAAAGGGACTGGAAAATTATCATACAAAAATTTTCAACTCAGGCAGTCAGAACAGCATTCCTTTAGTAGGCTGTTTAACTAGAAGAGCAACTCATACCCTTGAGGCAAGCTAATTTTATTGACATTAGGAGAGATTTATTTTTCTCTCTTTATCTACAATATACAATTCAGGAATTGTTTCCTGAAGATAAAAGCCTCATTGTTACACATACAATAAACTGAAGCAAAAATGATTCATGCTATTTCCGTCTCCAACTCTAATAATTATTTAAATCGGCAAAAAAATAAAATCAAAAGCTGATCATCTAAATGGAGATGATTGTTTATTTGTACACATTAGGTTTTTCCTTTATTATTTGGTTGGAAACAATAAAATATACTGACTTGCAAATGGATGTAGGTTTTTCAGTAAATGCTGTAGTTTTCTGTCAGCCAAGCTGATGCCCTCATTTTAGTAAATATGCTGTTTATCATAGATTTGTTTAGCTACACATGGTTAATATACATTATTTCACCAGATATTGTTCTCTTCTTTTTCCTATTAATGTACCATTTAAGATTTAGAGCAAATACAATCTGGGATTGTGTGTGGGAGCATTCTCTCACATCTCTTTTATCCTGTATCTTTGAAAAGGAAATCAATTCCAGACTTGTTTCTCAGCTTTGAACAAACAAGAAATTCAAATGAACCAGTGATTTCACTCTTTCTGCAGGCACAACAATGGATGCTCTACCAGGAGAGGTGCAGCATTCATTCACCTTCACTTACCATTTCAGAGGTTAACTTTGCATTTGTTAAACAAGCATAAACCTCCTTAAACAAACAAAGAAACAAAATATGTTTCCTGATTACTTTCAGTTTGTACTTCTAGCCCCAGCCCTATAATCTGGACAGATTATTTAAAACCAAAATTAATATCTTAAAACTTTTTTTTTACAGTTTAGCTGGTTTTATAATTTCTCATAGTTGCACTTTAAGAATTGTGAGTTTGTTTGTTTTTGAAATGTTTTTGCAACACTCACATTTGTGCTAACAGCCCACCCTAATTAGGGAAGAATATTTCCAGTAATGGTACATAAAGGCTTAGTATTGCTTTACAGTTTGGCCTAAAATGACTGTTTTGGAGACTGTACATTCCCCTACCTTTTATGATCATGCTTAAAAGTGATTATTGCATATTTCCTTTGACTATTGCCAGCTTTGTTTACTAACTCAGAGCTATGAATGATAGAGGACCTGCCCTGGCTGTGTTCCTTGTAAAAATTACCCATAAAATTTAGATACCCAGTGGTTTATTTAGAATCAGTTTTAAATGGCTTCTGATCCACTGAAAGGATGTGAATGTTTTCTGCACATTGCTGTCCACATATGACAGGATGAACCAGTCTCCTAGCATAGAAAATTGGGAAGATTTCCTCACAAGACCATCAAACCGAATATGCCACTCCCTCTCCTTTTCTTACCTTTATGCTTTTCTTGAACATGTAGCCTGGTGTTAGAGACCCTTTTCTAAGGAGTTCACTGAAGATAACTATTTGCTCAAAGAGGAACACCCTGCGCTCCTTCGGCCGAGACTGAACGCCGGAATCCTGCTCTGTCACATAGAAGGTGTCCTGCTGCAGCAGCTTGCCTTGAGCTGTCAATTTGCCCTGAGAAGCACACAAGGCACCAACATCACAAACCTGGACCCACCACCATCCCACAAAGATGATCTGCTATATTTCATGCAGTCCAAGTTTCCCAGGCAGCACCACACTCAGGTGAGACATATCCACCCTTAAGTTATCAAAGCAGCAATCCTGTAAATCGTGACCTCAGTTTAAGAAAAATAACATAGGGTTTCTTTGCCCTCATTGCCACTGATTGCGCATACAAAACCAAAAGCAAGAGGTCTCACGCAGACTGTTACATATACTTAATTTCAAACACTGTTCTCATTATGTAGTTTGTTACTGTAGTGCCTCATTCCCTCCAGTCACGAGCTCTTCGTCACCACCTAAGCCAGCAGTCAATGACACAACACCTCTGAAGGTGCAAAAAACCAGGACCTACCTGTTTGTAGGAATGCTACAGTGCATAAGACAGTAAGACAAATTTTACTTCATTTTGGAGATAAGACATCTCACCAAAGCCTACTCTGGTTTAGTTGCAAACCACAAGCTGTAACCTGTGGGGTGTAACTCACAAGTCACCTCCTGGATGTTGCCAAACTGAGTGGGTGCTATTAACTAACATATTAATGCCAGGTGACCTTACTAATAGGCAGAGCAGGCTGGTTCATCGCTTATTTCGCTCTGACAATAGATACAAGAAGTCTCGCTGAAGCTTGCAGAAGCCTTCCCAGACCTCACATTTTGAAGAAACAATAGAGAGATTATTAAAAGTTTAGAATGAGGGGTATATTACCCTGCCCCTCTGAAACCTCACCAAAACATGCAGCTCAGCACTGGAGAAGAACAAGGACTAGACAAACAGCTTGAAGTAGGGCAGATTGTAAAGACAATCATAAAAAGCTTAAATAATTTTCCTTGCTTAGTTATTACTATAAAGAGAATGCAAATATATACCTCAAAGCCTTGGAGGCGACCCAGGTTCATCATATCATTGCAACGTTTTGGTACAAGGCACATTAATTCAACTGCTTTCTGTTAAGGAAAAAGGATGTTGCATTATTACAAGAGAATCAGAGGGTTCCTAAAAGCACAGTGTCAAATAATGAAGATCAATAGCACAATTGTTGCTGGCAGTTATTCATGGCCAGGCCCTCAGGCACTGAGGATGTGTGGTAATGCCTAAAAAGAGGACTGTGCACCTAAAACGCAGGAGTGTGCCATCATCTTTTCATTCTGATTAAAGCTGAGAGAAACATCACATTTAGAATGTGAGCAGGACCTTCAACTATTGTCAAAGGAACACTGGGGTTTTCATTCCTCCACACAAAGTGCCATTAGCACTATTGTCCAGGACATGAGAACGTACCTCTATTTCGGAGCACTCCAGACCAGCTTTTTCACTGTACCTCAGGAAGTCCTGGAGAAAGTAGAAAGGTTTGCATTAAGGCACTTCAGAAAGAGAGAATAAAAGGGGCCAATTTGAAAAAGAAAAACCATATTCAACATGTCATTTTCTGAGAAGAAATTTGCTAATATTAATACATTCATCCTCAGAGATTGCTGAATATCCTAACCACTTCAGAGATACGGAGAAGGGGTGCGGGTGGTTGCTGAAAACAACACACTAAAAAAAAAGACAAAGCTGGGATTAGCCCTTGGGAGTGTTTACTTGGTCCCTGTCTTAAGCCACAAGACCACACACACATGAAGGTTTTTCTTTTCCTCTTGGCATTTCGGGGAACATGCTGCTGTCTCTTTGCTAGTGTGCAATTACCAAACTGTGGGTGATGGCAGCCTGCTTGAGGCTAGTTCTAAAAAGAGAAGAAACCATCTTAGAGCTCCAGTGTTGCTGGAGATTACAGGGCAGGGTTCAGGCATGCCTCATTTCAAGTATTAGCTTGAGACCCCTCGGGATGAATTTTCAGAAGTGCTGAATAATTGGCACTGTGGATAAATCAGCATAAGCCAGAGTGGTCAGGCTCCTTGGGAAAAAAAAATTGTGGTGAGCTCCCCAAATTTTAACACATCTGAGTATTCTGGAATTTTTCAGGAGAATTTGAAGAGAGCTATTCAGAAATGGAGGCTATAGAATTTACTGAAACCATACTATTCAGCACCAAATAAAGACTTTATTAACACACTTGTTTATCTTTGTTTTAATTAAAAAATAAAAATTAAAGTTTGCTCTTAAACTTTGGAGAAAGAAAATTCTTATTTGAAGTTTTCTGTAAAAAAAATCCCCCCCAAAAATCTAAAACATGAAATGTTTACTATCCTAAATTACAAAGAACTCACACAGATGTGACCCTCCTGCTCTCTGGACATTTTCCATGGCCCTCTGTCATTGTATGCCCAGAGAGCAGACTCCTCTTTCCTCTTAATTTGATGAATTTATTCCTCTGTGAAGTCTAAGGCTGGTATAAAATAGCAGCATCTAATGCAAAATGCAGACTACAGTTTAGTCCAAAATGTATCTTTCTGCTCACCTTGAGAAGAAGCTGGTATTTAGTTATTCTCTGAATGGGTTTGATCAGAAAGTCACTGATGGTCAGCCGTTGGCTTATTTCCTGTTGAACCTCCTGAAAATTGAGGATTAAAAACAATTGCAAACAATCACAGAGGAAGACAGAGAACATGATAAAATGTCTCAGTAGAGACTTATTTCCACAGAAAGTTGGTCTGTTCTTCATCTTTTGTTTGCAAGAGGAAATTTCTGAGGATTTAAAAATCTGGCATATCCTATTTAGGCAAGGACTGGGTAAAAGTCATGTCTGAGCTGGAAGGCATTGAAAGCACAGGATCCCTCCCCCTCTCTGAGCTGACCAAGCAGGACTGTAAGGTCTGAAATTCACTCTTTCCACTGTAGCAGGATTAGCTCACAAGTAAGTCCTGCAAAGCATGCCTCATGTCCTGGGGTAAAAGGAAACATCCTTCCCTTGTTAAACAAGCTTCTTTCACATTACTATCTAAACGTGTCTAGTCCCAAAGACTTTCTGAAACAGACAAAGTTACTGGGAATTTATGAGAGGCACCACCCAACTCCAACAGCTTTTACCTCCTCCCCTGGTGGTAGACTACTGATTAAAAAGTCCTACTTTATTTGGGACAGAAATTAGTGCAGGGCCCCTCTAAGGGCCACAAACAGCTGCTAGTGAATTAAATATTTATTAGAAATGAACAATATGAGAATTTGAATCAATTAAAATAGTAACATTTTTTTCCTATAGCAGAGATTCTAGCAGCATGTGCAGTATCACCATCTTCTAGAGTTTGCTTTAGACAAACCCCAGGGGTTACAGAACAGTCTCCTTGACTAGGACTCCCAGCTGCAAGCAGTAGCAATGTGTAATGAACCGTGCTTACCTCAAAGTACGTTTCATACTCAGCCACTATATATTCAGATCGTGGTTTGTTTTGGCAATATACCACATACATGTGCAATCGCCGCTCCTGTGAAGGCAAGAGGCAGAGCAGCCTGGTGAGATATTGGCTACTGTTCAGTTATTAAAGGGTGCCAGAAAGTTGCTGTGACATTCTACTTGATCTTCCTTATTTTTGGTTCATTCAAAGATTTAGCTTGCTGAAGGAGGAAAGAAAACTGGTAACTGGTTCTGTTCTCTCCTTCTGCACCGTAAGCAAGGGGAGGTTCCCACAGGGTAGCCAGTGAGAGATGTCATATTCACACTGACAGGTCTGAAATTTGCTGTAGGGTCATCCTCTGGCTAATATCACATGAACATGTAAGTTGTGGCAGTTGGCAAACACCTGCTGTACTAATATTCTGAAAGGTGTCCTTGGCCACATCAATTTTGCCCCCAAAATAAGTAGTGCAAGAAGGCAACTAACTAGTGGTTTAGGCAATTCAGCTGCTCACTTGAAAATGCATAACTAAAGGGATACTTTATGTTTAAATTAAGTCTAGACATGTAAAAGTAGAGTCGACACAAACATGTTTTTGGGAAGGAGTCATTATATGCTAAATGACAATTGTACTTGATACAGGTAACAAAGTAAAACTTACATGCTTAATAAAAAGCTGTGCTAAACGGTCAGGTTCTTGAAGACATTTTTCCAGTTCAACCAGGAAAAAGCTGAAAGAAAGGATATCAACATTTCAGAACACTTCTTTAGGTCATCCCAGCAGCAAACTAGTCATCTTTCAGATGTCAGTGCAATTTTAGCTACAGTATTCAATAATAAATGAAAAGGTAAGCTTGGCTCCAGCCCTTAATGGTGGGATTTTTAAAGCGTTAGATGAGAGCTGTGAAATGTGGAGGTCTTGTCTTGCAAACTGTCTGTTCTTCTTCACTATTACAGTGGTTTCAATTTTCAGAAAGTGCCCATTACTAATTGCAAGAGTTCCTTTCCTTCACTGAGAACTGCCAAAGTAAAACTTTTCCATATACCAAAATGTCTGTGAAAACTCAACTGAAGCTTTACCAGGAATTCTGAGTTGTATGAGCAGATTTGGAGTACTGGTGAAAGAGATGCAGAAGTTTTCACTTGAATGAACAAATCAACATGTTTTGTTGGTGGAGTTACAGTATGTTCTATTTGTCACTGGTTTTAATTTCATAATAAATCACAATATGTAGTTCATAAACACCATCTCTATCTTGACCTGCAGCTTCGGGGAGGTCACTCATTCCGGCTCAAATGCCCTTACCAAGAATACACTGGGATGCCTAAAAGTGACATAAAACCAGCTAGGGTAAACTTCAGAAATGCTACTAGATTTTTCTATCTGGCAGGCAAATACTTCCAATTTCCCTATACATGAACTTACTCTTTTTCACTTCAGGATTTCTGTCTCAAATGCCTCCATGGCTTTGCTACTGTAGCCACATTTGGTGAGAGAACATGCCTGCAATGGTCTGGCCCCAAGAAATCCCAGAACCTTAAAAAAGGATGCAAATTGGACAGCTGTCCCAACTAAAAATCCCCATTGCTACCATTAGATACAGCTGCTTCAATAACTCAATCCCCTATAAATGTTACATTCATCTGCATTTAAATAGACTTCTTGACCCAGATAAGCAGAACCAAAAATAGGGAATCCTTTCCTATGTGTTACAGAAAACACCTATCATCACACTTAAACAAAACATGGCTCTGGTAAAAACATTCCATTGTGGGTATCACCCTAATATATGGTGAAGCATTTCCTGATATTTTTTAATTTGTGCTCATAAGGTCATCCATCAGAACCTAAGGACAGGCCCAGGCTACGAGACAGGTGCTTATGGGACACATGGATGGGAAGGATCCCGTGCCTTCTTGGTGAGGGAAATGTCCAGAGATGAAGGAAGATCCAGCACAGTGTCCACTGCTCAAGTCTGCACATGCATCCTCAAATTCTAGTTAGTTGGAGCTGTAGAGTATTTCTGAGTGGCAGAGTTGAAATGATGACTGTATTGTCCATGAGCAAGACCTTGTTCATGAAGTTACAGGGGAAATGACCCAGGGTCTGTGTTTCCAGCATAATTTTCAAAATCTATTTGTATGAGCAACATTTTTCAGGGAACGAAGCCAAAAGCACCAACAAGGACAAAGCATGTCAGGGCTTTCACATGAGAAGGATCTTGAAAGAACTTGCATTTTATCACCTGTCTAGTCAACCACTACTGGTATGGTCAGCCTCCACCATCTGATCAGCTGCATGTGAAGATGTTCATGTTGCTGAGAACCACAAGACACAGGCAAGAAACCACAACTTTCCAGCACTGCTACTGCATAAGTAGGATGAATTGAGCCTACAGCTGACCCATGAAACACAATTATGGCAGCCTCAATAGCTTTTCTGAGGATCCAACAAGCAGCAATGCTGGGAATGCTTATGAGCTGCAGCTCAGGAGCTGTGGATGGACCAGAGTGGTATCTCCCAGTCAAGCCTCTTGTTGCAGCTCCCCAGCAAGGAGTTGCAGAGCCATTTGGCAGCACAGCACTGACAGAGCAGACTCTGTGTGCAGCACTTCTGTCACACTCACCAGCACTCCTGGCATGGTGTTTGAGCCAGCATAAAAATGTATCTGTGACCAGAGACAGCATGACAAACACCCTCCCATGAAGCCAGGCAATGCAAAGCTACAGCCCACCAAAGTTTTGTTCTTTCACTGGGAAAAATGATTTAATGTGAGCCTGATGCTTTGCATCATGCAGGTGTGCAGGTTCTGGCTGGGCAGAAAAAGCTCTAACTGGGAATTAGTGTGCCATGAAACTGTGGCTAAAAGCACATGAATCAGAACATGTTCTCAGAACTCAAGGTAGCCTTGACTTGTGAAGTTATTAATGACTTCACAGCACTTATGAACTAACAGAGACCATTTAAAGTGAGGCATAGTTCTTTGGAAGTTCAGCCCTGAATGACCTGCAATGACCTGAATGTCCTGCAATTAAAAGCAGCTTAGACATACAGACACCATACAGTCCAACCCTTTATGGACAGTGGTTAGAAAGATGCTTAAAAATGAGCTAAATCAAAATCTTACTCTTTGTGCCAGTCATAGATCTGGTGAATATTGCCAAATACAATCTTGTCTTTCCCTTTCATATCTTCAGAAACTCCTTTTTCTTCCATCCTCTTCATGAAGCCCTGGAGGATTAAAGATCAGTGATCAGCATGCCGAAAATATCTGTCATAAAATTGAAAATCAGAAACCCAACTAACACTTTTGCTTAAAAGAAAACTTTAAAGGATTTGTTTAGAATAGCTACAGTACTTACACAAACCATTATTAGATATAATTGAAATGACAAGTGCAAATGTAAGATAAAATTAAACAAAGTAGTTTATCAAGTTCTTGGCTTTTCTGGTAAGAGGAAGAAGTCAGACTCTGTACAGAGTTCTTCCATTCATCACCATGAATCTTTTGGGAGCACAAAGCCAAGCAGTAAGTTTAAAGAGTCACATGAACAGGATTTTTCACATCTCCTGAGAATTTATTTGGAAGCCTTTGGAGCACTGCAGCCCTGTCAGATTTGCCAGTGGTGCGTGATGTAAACAGAATATAACACAAAAGTCTTCAAGTTCCGAAGCTGTAGAAAATCAGATAGGCTGATAATTCTCCCTAGCCTAGTGAATTACAAACCTCCAGCTCTGACTCCTTGCTGGGAAAAAAACTGGACCCTGCAAGTGAGTTGAATTTGGCAGGTGATCCCTAAGGAACTTCACAAGTTGAAGCTTAAAAAAACCCCAAACAAGACTTTTCTTAACAGAAAACCCCTCAAACTCTAGTTTATCTCAGGCTTTTTTTGCAAAACAATAATCCATGGGCCACACAGGCACCTCAATGCAGATCCCAGTCCAGCTTCTATAAATGGACTCAGACACAGAACATTAGTCAAGGTGCAAACTCAAATAAAGCTGGTGTTACCATTACTCAATACGACAGGAAGAAAAGCATGAAAGAAGTGGTAGGAACCTAAGTTATTCTCCACTACTGCCCCCAAGGCTGCATTACAGCAGAAAGAGTTTGTCACAAGTAGGGTAGCCAAGAAAAACCTTTGCACACTGGAGTTGAACCTAAAATACAGCATTTGTTAAATGGAAAAAAAAATAGTTTCCAAAGGCATTTCTTCTTGTTTCTGTCAACATGAGAAGGGGACCATGGAAGCAGAGTGCAAAATAAAGCAGTTTGTTTCTCATGCTGTATTTTTTGTTTTTGTCACTTGTCAGCATGGTGTTTTTTAGTGGCAAAACATTCTGCATAGCAGGGTTTGCTTCAGCTCACCTCCACAACAGTTCCCAAGTCTTTGACGTAGTCTTTTTCAGTCTGTACCAGCTCATTTAAGACAAACCTATATTAAAACAGAACACACACCATATTTGACCATATTCCCTGATGTTACTGTTTGCTCCCCATACCACATATGGCCTCACCATAAACCCCCACTGTCATTCAGATCACATAACACATCTCACTTGTCACTCACTTAGAGCTCAGTGGAATGTAAGTGACAAAAATGTCACTTTTCAGGTCAGGGTAGTCTCGATTTTCTTAACCACTTTTTCCTCCTAATCCCTCCTTACACCCGCAGCCCAAGATGGTGCAAGATCAGCAGCACAACCAGCTACCTGTACTTTGAACTACTCCTCCCGGATCTCCCCCCCTTCATCCCTAATGCAGCTCCCCTGAGAAAGAGGAAGGTATGTCCTGATCCATTTTGCAGCAAGCAGAAGATTTCTTGCCCCAGTCATAACTAAGAGCTTAATCTTTCAGACTAGGTAATCTGTGTGTGGGTGTCGAATGTTTTAACACTGATTTCAGAGCTAATAATCCTGGGTAGGAGAGTCATGCAGTGAAGGCCTGATGCATGCAAACAACAGCAAACTAAAAAAAGCCTCTCCTATATAAGTCAAACTGACTAATCACATAATGTTCTTTCGAGGACAATTTCAAAAAGTTACAGCTTGCTGCAGACAGTTTGTCTCTCAATTACGCCAATACACTGATTTGGCGCATGACAAATAAACTCCATCTGTGCCCAAGTTTGCTACAGCAGTAACAAGGCTAACTAGATAGAGGAGTGCTTTCATGTCTAGTATCACTCTGTCCACATCAATCAGCAGACTGACCCACTCGAAGTGATAGGGCTGAGGGCAAACAGTGCTGAGATAAAAGCCTGGTTTAAAATACCTAGAGGGAAAAGAAAACAGAATAGCTTTGCAAGGAGAGACTTAGTTGGGAGAAGTTTCTGAGAAAATGAACCCTGTTCCTGCTGCAATCCCAATGTGTTTCTTGCTCAGACAAAGCCGAGGCAATCCTTAGGACACGTGGCAGAAAAAGGTCAAACAGCTTCTTGTTCGTGTGAGAGTGAAATCCATCCCCCTTGGCAGAAGGCAGGGCTGGCAGCGGCCACGCCAGATGCTTGTGCTCTCCCCAGTGCCCTGCCAAGTTGTGTGCCTGGGCAGCAAACAAGTGCAGGGCAAGGGGCAAGAGGCTGCTCCTTCAGAGCACAGCACCACGTGGCCTGAGCAGGGTGCGCTGTACGGCCCCTCTCGCTGGCTGACACACCGTGCCCTTGGGAAGGGCTCACCACATCCACTCTGCCTCAGGAGAGGTGCCGGGAGGTACTTTGGTACTTCTCAGCTGCCACTACCCTTCATTTGCATTGCTCCCCATAAGCACAGAGAGCTGCTGAGGGAATGGGGAGAACCGTTCCCTCTTGCAAGGTTACCTGGCCGAGTTATGCTCTAAAAATGAAGCAGCAGGTACTTGTAGTATGTAATGCTGCTGGTCATGCAGGCAGGCCAGTGTTTATTAAAATTCAGTGCAGCAACCAGGGTCCTGTGAACAGGGGAAAGCTGCAAATTTACACCTCTATTAGGTCTGCACCTCCACTGCTTACCTCAAACTCAGCACCAGCATTCCCTCAGCTCCCCTCTTACTAGCAAGCAGAAAAAATCAACCTTGGCCATCTCTATTTCTTCTTGGAAGCCTACCCGACACAGCACCTTACAGGTACTCCCAAATTTAAGGTTTGTAGTAAGTATGCAGCCAAAAGTTCAAGTTCACTCATCTCCTCCTCTAATAACATGGAGCAAGGGCAGGAAGTTGCTTGCAAAGTGTCCTGGTCACCAGCAGGTATTGACTACACAGCTGTATTTAAAATGGCACAAACAAGGGTATAGCCTCCTCACTTCTGATTAAGTCTGATTATCTGGATATCTTGGCAACTCTGTATTCAATCCATACTGAACAATGACACTCAATAAGAAACGTAGCAATCATTTGATGGAATAGGAGTTTCCTAATGCCAGGGCCAGCTGCTGGCACATGTGTAATGCCAGGCACAGAGGACGTTAGTGCCCATGCCTGTGTGAGGGTTCAAGCTGCTGCTTTTTGGGGGAATGGGGGACCACAGCTCGAGCTGGGAGCTCAGCTGCCTCACATGACTGTGAAATTCAACCCATCGGACTGCAGAGATACAGAACACAGACACAGAGCTGCTGGAGGGGAGACAGATGTCTAGTGCTGAAAGCCACTAACAGGTGCTCCTAAACATCCTGGTGTTTGGAATTCTGGCAGCTACCTATTAATTACACGTAACACGCTACCGTTTCCCCTGCCAGAAGCATCACACACTAGAGAGTGTTCCTGTAGCTCTGCTTACAGTGCCAGAGGTCTCTGCACTAAAACTGCAACCTGTAGTTTGCTGCCAGTTATCTAAATAATGAATTGCTACCAGAGAAAGTCCAGAACTTGCAATACTGAGGAGCTTTTAGGAGACATTCCTGGGCAGAGATGCTCCCTGCAGGAGGTCTGACAGCTGCCTACTAGAAAACTTCTCCCATTCAGAAACATCCAGGAGCATCATGTCCCTTTTCTGCTGGCTGGGAGTTGCTCCAACTCTTCACTGTATCACTTCTCTGCCTTCCTACAACAAACTGCAGGAGCAAACAATGGCTTTCACAGACCTGTGATGCTTTGCTCCTACTTCCTCTTCTACTCTTAACTGTCTCCTTGTTCTCTCTGGCTTGGTTTCCTTCCCTGTTTGGCATCTTTCCCATACAGGCTGCTCTTCTTCCACCTCTCACCTCTCTACACTCCAATGAGAGCTGCATGGAACATTACTTTCTCTCTCAATCTACCATTTGATTAGACCTTTGCAGTTACTGTTGTTAGCACAAGAGGTGATACAAAGGAAACAACTCTCTTTCATGTAATTCTTTATTCTGTTTCTCCAATTCTCTGAGCTCTTCAGCTCAACTATGCATTTAAGAAATGTTTTAATCAGTATAGGCTTTGAAGGGACAAATTTTATTTTTGTAACATTTAAAGGAATGTCCATATAAATGTTAAAAAACAACTTTCATGAGCCATCACCATTTCTTTTCTCTCCCATTACTGTGAACACAAGGGTTTCCCAAATGAAGCCTTTTATTCAGTGGCTCATCACAAACACATCTGAGTCCTATCCCTTCCTTTGCTAAAAACAAAGGCAAAAAAAATTTATCTCATTCAAAAAATCCTAGTGGGATTCTCTGTTCTATTCCTTGAAGGTAGCTAACAAGGCCAACCACATATCCCCGCTCTGAGAGCTGATTTCACCTCTGGCAATGCAGTAATTACCAATGCAAACATCTTGGTAACTCTTGTTGAGCTGTTCAGAGGCTTTTACAGTAACAGATATTTGCTATCTGGGGTAAAAGCTGCACATTTTAGAGTAATGATGAACTTCCTGTGTGTAGAAGTGCTTTTATGAAGTGTTTTTTACAGTTTAACAAAAACTAGAAGCAGGCAGAACACAGTTTTGGTCCCAGTTCCATGCTTATTCACTCCTTCTGTGCTGCTCTGTGTCCTCCTCGGGTGCACATTCTGGAAAAAAGAACTAGCAATACAACTTACATCCTGCCTCTCATTGCTTTGGCTTTTTGTTCCTCTTCAAGGTTTCGTGGGGGAGTTGAAGGTGTCATTCCTTCATTTAAGCAGCCAGTGGCATCTTTTAAGCCTCCTCGGTAAGATCCTCCTTCCAGGGTCTGAAAAAACCCCAAGGAACAACAGAATTAAGCATTGCCCTTGAACTCCAGCATAAGTGTTTGAGTCAGTCCTGCAATCAACACCGCAGTTGAAACCAAGAAGAGAGTATCAGTACTGCAGCACTTAGTGAAACATGACCAAACTAGTTTTAGGTAGATGTAGGACCCCATAAAATAAAAAAAAAAGCAAAAAAAAAAAAGCATTAAACCAGATGTCCTTTTGTTAGAAGGGGGAAAAAGATGTTCCAGTAGGCCTTAGAAAAGAAAACTCTTCCAAACTATTTCAAAACAACCTCGAAATATCCTGTTGTCTCAATCAGGACCACTGTTAGGCTACATGTGGTCAAAGTTTCTCTGCCAAAAGCTGAATGGGGATTCTTGTAGTAAAGTAAAACACAAAAAGAAACAGAAATAGATGGACACACAACACAGTAACATTCCATAATAATTAGTTTCCCCTAAATCCCTGGAAAGTAATTGTAATGGTCTAATAGACTGTAGGCGGAGGAGAGGAGAGAAAATAAAATATCCTCCAAAAATATGTCTAACTGGATTAATGAAATATTTTTCAGTTTGTTAGTCCCTCGATGGAATAAAACTATTTTGAGTAAATTTTCTGGGAATATCCTTCTTGGTTTCCCATAAAGAATTCCTTCACTCCTCACTCCTTATCAAGCACTCTATGAATGCTGACTCTCCTCAAGTACCAACATGTCAAACTGAGAAAGTACCGAAACCCTCTGAAATTATTTACCAGATAAAGCTGCCTGCACAGAGTTGCAGTAATTTAATGATCACTGTGGGGGGTTTTGTTTTTTCACTCTCTTCATCTTTCCAGTATTTGTAGGGAAATGAATCTCTGTAGGCCCATTATAATCCTGCTTTAATCCTCACATGTTTGTTATACTAAACTTGTTCAGAGAAAGCATTTAGCTAATTTTAGAGGTCCTGGAACATGTAGAAAAAGATTTAGCTTTGATATTAACATTTTGAACTGCTCAGGGAAAATTTAGGAGAAGCCAGGATATGAAACAGGATTTACTCTTTGCCCAACAGACATGGGATCAGACAGGGAGAGCGTACAATGCTGGAATTTTTGAGCAAATCAACCCCAGAGCATTTTTATTGCTTATTCCTCTCCCTTTAAAAAGAGTCGACAAGGCAGGTTAAAAGTGACACATGAATCTTTGTAAAATTGAAGCACAGCTGTGGTATTTCAAGCAGGTCTGCTCTTTAGAGGGGTCTTTTCAGAGACACAAATTCAGGTAGTTAAACTCCTGTGCCTCAGAACAAGCTTTTAAAACAAAACAAACAAAACATCCCACTGTGTAAAATATTTCAATACCAACAAGACTCCAGAAAGAGAACAGTACAATAACTCATGCTCTGCAAAGCCCACTCCAGAAATGACTTTGGACTACGCAGTGCAGAGCCAATGTGAGATGTGGGCTTCATCTCACACAGGGAGCAAAACTATTAGACACTACTGAGAAGCAGAGCACAACGAGGCTAATAAAAGCATAGCAGATGAAGGCAGAAAGCAAGGAAACCAGAAACAAGAGGTAACCTTTAAAGTAGTTCCCTGGAGTCATATCAGGCCTGCTGTGTACACAGTTTTCACAACACTAAACTTACCAGCTTAGTTTTGACCAACTTTTCTATTGCACTGACAAGATCCGCAGCAGTTGGGACATCAGAGGAGCTCTGTCGAGCAGCTAGCAAAGAAGAGGACTGCAAGACACCAGGTTGCAAAGGAAAAGCAAGTTAAAAGGATGAGAAGGGAGAAGGAAACCAAGCGGTCAGTGAAGGAGCTTCTGAGACAGGAGAACAAGCGTGAAGGGGAGCTGGAGGGACACATGCATGGTCAGGTGAGTGAGTGTCGCCGTATCAGACAAGCACAAATTGCCATCCACTTATGGCTGCATATTTCCCTGCAGCAGTTCCAAGACTGGGAACCAGGGAACAGCATCAGAGGACTGAAGTTCATTTACAGACAGGTTATGATACTCTTACAGTCTGCTGGTTCCTCCTTCAATGGACATCTACCGTCTTTCAGACTCCAGACAATTGATCATCTTACTGCAGATGTAAGAAATTACCCACTCTCCCATACATACATTTTTAATAAATGCTGTTGAGCACAAGTACACATGGAATTACAGACAATAGAGAAGGGAGGAAGGTGAGAACAAATCATTCCCTCTCCCCTCCCCACAGATCAACCGCAACTCCAAATGAACTTGGATGACACCTCCCTTTCATGCAACTTCAGCCATCTAAAATGTGTAACTCTTCTCTTCCCTCTCTGCAACCAGTAAAGAGAAAACACCCCTAACATGTCTCATCTATCCTGGGTACCTGGCCCAGGAGGGCAGAAGCACTCTTTGCAGATGCCCACTTTTCCCTATTGACATTAGTTCAAATATTTTCAGTCTTGCCTCTCTATGCCTGTCTGTTAGTCACAGGCATTCAATTTTAGGTGCCTGACATCATGTCATGTCTTTGGATATCTCCACTTACATATCTCCAGAAACACTGAGACTTCTTCAATGTGCTCCCAAGCACCCCCATGGCTCTGTGTGAAATACTCAGTTTTAGTTTAAGGTTTTTACTCTATAAGGGCATATCATCCCTTGATCTTTGTCCTAGGAAATCTCACTTTAAACATACAAACACACTTGATAGCTATGGGAATCAGGGTTTATTAGCTCACCTGTACATACATTTCTTCTGAAGGCAGTACAAGCACTGACTAAAACTATAAACCCTTTGGTAACCTGCTTCCAGCAGGATGACACAGACTAAAGCATGGCTAATTTTTATAGATTTTGCATTAAAATTATTAAAAAGTTTATTCATCTCTCAGTTGCTTAATGAAAGCACTCTAGAGAGCAGCTACTTCAGCAAAGTCACTGTGCAGGTGCCAACAAACACACATCTGAGATTAAATAGTGCTGGGGAGCGAGACATGGAAATGTGATGGCAGGAACTAGGCAGCTGGCCACCTCTTTCAGCAGCCCTTTGGGAAGGGTGCTCCTGTTGAGTGACACAGCCCCAGGAGAAGAAAAAGAAGGCCAAGGAGATTAATCCTAACCAGAAGCATTGTGATAGAACAGAAACATGAGCAACCTGCCACTCATCGTCTTCTCTTTCACAAATGATACATCTAATCAGCAGTTCCAATTACAACAACAACAAATACTGCAGGTAATCAGGCTGGTAATTGAGGAATTAGGCTGGTAATGCAGGAATCTCATAAAAATGTAAAAGCTTACACAGCCTGTTTCACCTGCAGTGCAGACAGACGTGTGTAGGAAAAAGGACTGAAAATAAGGACTTAGAAGAGATACTGGACAAATACATCAATGATAACCACCAAATGTAACCATTCTAGCAGGAGGAATCCAACTTTTGGAGGCACTAAACAGCTGTTGCTCTCACTTACTTTAACTGAAATTGCTCAGTATCTCTGAAAAGTAAGTAACTGCAGGATTTTGAAGGAAGCAGGGAAACATTTGCTGCCTACAAGACTTTTGGGGTTAATAAAACTTCCGTGATTGACAAGAGTCTGGTTTGTGTGGGGCAAATCAAAATATGGTATTTCTATTTCCCAGAGAGCAAATGATAAATTTCTAATATTAAGAGATCTTGTAATTTGTCTCTATAAGAGCCTCCAGGGGCAGTGAGGCATGATTACTGCTGCCTTGCAGATGGGCTCAAAGAGAAGTGTCACCTCCGACATCGTGTACACATCTCCCACCTTCCATGGCTGCTGGTGCTGCTGACCCAACCTAAGCCCAGGCCTCTAAGCACAGAGGTAGGATGTGAGCAAGGAGTTGTGCTCAAATTAACACAGTTAGGGAGCTTTCAGCTTCAGCACAGCTCAGACATTGCTAACACAGTGCTCCTGTGCCAGGGAACTCAGGACCCAGGTTTGTGAGCTTCAGTTTTTTTACCCTCATGACAAAAAGTTGAGTAGGGAAAGAAAAACAGAGAAAAAGGGCTTCAGATGCATCTTGCTCTATTTAATCTCCTCTGTTAGGAGCACGTGAAGAAACAGGATGCCGAAACACTCGATAAAGCTCAGACATCTGAAGCAGAAAATAGTTTAGTTCCGTAACATTTACACTGTAAGAAATGTATTGAAGAAATACTGAAGTCACATGGCATGTTGGACACCAAAAATAGTGACTTGACCTAAATCAGTTTTGTTTTTCTTTAAAAATCCAAAATAAAACAACCCTCCTCCCCCACAACAAAAAGCAAGCTAACCCCAAAAATTTAGCTCAATGCCACGGGGAACAAGTCAGGAGCAACAGCTATTGTGCTGGGCATGGATCCACCACAGCTCTGCTTCACCGACCTTTCGCCTCTGCCCCTCTCCAGACAGCCAGCAGCACACGCAGCACTCAAAGGGCAAGAGTCCACGACTCCAGCTGCTTCCTTCTGGTCTTGCTGCCACCACAATGTCATAACATTTCCTAACAGATTAGCAGAAAGCCCCCAAATCCTTTACTCCATCACTCTGCTCCTAGAGTCCCAGAAATATTTACATCCTTCTCTCTCTGTATTTCCAAACTCCTGCCTGAACCTTCCCCAAGAACATTCTGGGTTGTTTTCCTATCTGACAATTTATTAATCTATCCTATCCTTGCTGCTTTGCCTGCAGCAATTACAATCAGAGGATAGAGATACAGAAGTGGCACTGCTAAAAACAGATGTCAGCAGGAAAGCAGGAAACTGCTAAACAGGAGGATAGTTTTCTACAAGGGAGACGACAGCACCAGGAAAGGGTGGGGGAGGACAGGTGCAGACAGGACCTGCACTGACTGTCAATGCAAACCACTCTGACAGCCACATTCACGGATTCTCACTCCAAGTCCAGGACTGTGACATCTACCACGGTAAATTCTGACTTATCATTCAAGGGACTTTAGCTAACATCAGAGAACTACCACCAGCAGCATGGTGCCACCAAACACCATTTCTACTGCTACAGCCACACACCAGCAACACTTCTAAATCAGATGTAGACAACACACATTATTAGTCTGAATGGAGTTTCTGACCACACACAGCACAAGCACACAATCGACGTGTCATGAAATGGCATGCCAAGACTAAACTGCTTATCTAGTGCTATTTGTAAATCCAGTTGGAGAAAGATATTAGATTATGATTTGCACATAGTTTCTTATAACTGTAAGTCTAAGCCCTGGATACTGGAAGACCACTACAAAACCACTGTGATACAGCTATGCAAGAAATGCGCTTAAACAGAAAAATTACATAGTAGGGGAGGCCTTACCATCTCATCTTGGGTTGGATCATTGTCAAAAATCTTCATAGGAGGAGGAAGAGGTGTGTGAGACTCTTCATCTGGTTCATCTTCTCCCCAGCCCTTCTTGCTCTTCTGAAGAAAAGTTAGATATAAGTAGAAGCAGGGATAGGTTTCTCTTCTCTTTTTAGATATCCGAGTCCTACCACCAAGCTCAACATTGCTTTAAGTGGACAGAATTGGGAATAATAGAAGAGAAGCAATGGAGACTTTTGACAGTTAATCCTGGTGCATTCTAAGGCTTGCAGAAGTACAGCTTACAGGTCAGCCAACCAGCTAAGGCAGGTACAGCTGTGTGCTGATAGAAAAGTATTTTTTTAATTTAAATGAGAACTATTCAATGCACAGTTTTTAAAATGCATTCCTCTTGTTTGTGTTCAGTTAATATCTTCTGCATTTTTGGCTTTTAATTCCCTGTTCACTTTACCAGGAAAGCACTGTTCTGGTGAAGAACATGCCTGCAAAAAAACTGCTGGTACAACAACATATCACATTTAACAGGAGCATGGCTATTTCTTCGAGTATTTTCTTTCGATAAGGAATTACACTGCCATGGTAGGATAAAGCTCATATGAACCTCAGCTGTTCAAGAATAACTTAATTTCTATCCTTGGCAGCTTTCGAATAGGCTATTAAAAAATCCAGGCAAAGAGCAATAATACTTGCAAACTCTAAAGTGCTGTTCCCTACATATTCCACTGCTCTTTGGATGACAAAGCGGTTTGCGACACAGCTTCAAACAATGTGATCTTACATAGGATTCGCTGCTCCCTCCAGACCCAGACCCTAAGGGAACTGCATGCACCCAGGCAGGACTCATACCACAGAGGAGACTATTGGAGGTATGGTCTTTCCTGTAACAAACACCAACACACACCTCATCGGCGCTGTCTCCCTGAGGAGTGGTTTCATCTCCCGTCTTTGGCGAGCCGAGGTCAAAGCTCTTCCGGCCATCTCGCACCTTCTTTTGTTTCTTGATGTTGCTCTCAGTCTTCCCGCTGTTCAGCCGGCGCACAGGACTGGTCAACCATTTCTTCAGGGTGTTGGTTGAGCGCTTGGGGCCAGGAGAGCTCTGGATGGAGTTGAGGGATGACTGAGGTTGTAAGTTGGCCACTGAATCAGACTTGCCCCCGTTGTCATTGGCAGAGACTGAATACGCATCTGGAAGAAAACGATGGAGGTGAGAGCTCATACCAGCACCTCCTCTATTCCCTGGTGCACGTCAAGCACTTGGCAATACTAAGCATGAAAAAACAAGCTGCCTCAGTGAAAGGCTTTGTGACCTATGGACATTGTGCAAACTTTATGGCACGTCAGAGAGAGGAATATGCCCTGCAATGGGCATTTCCCACACTTCTCTCATTTACAATCACACTATCTGTCCCTATGAAAGATCACAGACAGCAAAGTTAATCAATTTTTCATGAAAGTCTGACTTTCATGCTAAATGCTGAATTTCTCAGCTTCTTCCCACAATTTCAGTGTGAATCACCAGAAGAAAATAAGCACAAAAAGCAGATTGCTACAGAGGACCTGACAGCCACCAAGACATTGCCAGGTTCCAGTTCCATAATCGTTTCTCAGCTGTTTCCAGACTCCAATTATATGACTGTTAGTTGGACTACTTATTAACTTCTGAAGCACCTTAAAATTATTTCCTGAAAGCACTCTGCCAGAAATGTTAACACATTCCATAGAACTAAGAAACTGGAATGAACAATTACAAAAGATAACAAACCATTCAAATAAAAGAAAACTCTCAATAATGAGACACAAGACAAACTTAAAATTAACAAATAGTTCCATCGTACCAAAGCAGGAGATTCTGCCGAACTGCTTTCAACCACAGTTTTCGATATACGTGTTCAGACTAGCACCTTAAAAAAGGGTGCAACCACCCTTACTCCCCCCAAATACAGCAGAGCAGCGATGTGCCAATGTTAGTATGGCTTTAAAACCAAAACAAACAAGTTGCTCAAAGATTTCTCAATTGCCCTTTAGGAACAAATGCCCTGCTTTCAACCTTCTGAAACCATGGCAAGGCAACTCCCTCCCCAGGAGCAGAGACTGTGATGTTTCATCCTACACAGTTTAAAATGTTTTGGGTTTTTTTTTACAAAATTCAGACACTGTCACACTCCTGTAAGATACAACTCAGGCCGTACATTAGGAAGCAGTCAGCGGATATTATTAAACATTTTCAGATTGTTATCTCTGAACCTTTTATCTGCCCCAGCAGGAATCAAAAACCTAAGTTAGAACACATGAACACAGCCTGATGCATTGAGATATTCTCAGTTCAGCAATAAATATCATTAGAGATGCTAGGTTGTACACCAGCTGAGGGAGAGCTACTCTGCCAGAGAACCATTACCTGTATTGTTTTAGAAGCCAGTTCCTGCCACCTGCATGCAGAGCTTGTACCCTTTCTAGGCAAAGCTGCTGCTCCCAGCTGGCTGTGCATGGAGCAGAGACCGCAGTCAGATTGTACAATGCAGACTGTGAGAGTCAGAATATTTTATAACCACACACAACCTCACTCAGAAGTTGAACCAATAATTTATTACATACCTGAGGTCAAAAATTAGATTTTCAGAACGTACAGAAATAATTTTGGTGAGCTAGAGAAAGTCAAAGTGCATTTCCCAGATAGGAAGAAAATCCAAGTCATCTGTCTTTTGACAACAGGAGAAGGAAGTGAGAGGGGGGTTGGGAGGAGGATCCCAGGTGACTTTCTGACATTCCTCTGTAAGGGCAAAGTAGCAACCTTATCTCAGAAAGGCCTGGGTTTAGCCAGCTCCTGTTGATGTTATTTCATGTACATGAAGTGGCGTTAAATCATTTAGTGCCAGATAACGTTTATCAGGGGCCAGCTTATCTTCCACTCAATAGGCTCTGGATAGGTGCCTCTCACAGACAGGCTCCACGTGGTGCTCTGCGAGTTTATCAGCGCACCTTGCGTCAGCAAAATTCAGGGTTTCACGATGGAGATTTTGACTTTGCATGTGTCCTCGCCCCCCTGGCAGCACTGAAAACCCCACGGGCAGCGGGGGAAGCCTGAGGGCTCCTGGTCAAGGGGCTTTGCCAAGAGGAGTGCCCTCAGGTGCCCCTGCTCCCAGTGCTGCTGCAGGAGGATTAACTTGGGCCCTTACTGGTGCAAAGGGGAATGGGCTGCAGTCACAGAAGGAGAAACACGGGAAATGATCACTCCATGAGGCTGCTACTCTCAGGGATGACTTGGGGCAAGCAGCCATATCACAGACCCACTGCCTCTGCTGGGGACTGGGCTCGGTGGGAGGTTGAGAAGGACTGAGGACAAACTGGTCTCACCATATCTCAGTTGATTAATGTGCAGAGAGGTTTTTGCTACAGCTTCTAAGTAAAGCAGTCCAGGCCCCTACCTCCAGCTGACAGCAAACTGACAATTTAACTTCTGGTAAGCAAAGGGAGTTGACAGGAGGCTAATGGAGCCTGGGACAACCCCATTCACCCCAAGATTTTCTTACTGAGACGTGTGACCCTACCTCAACCCAGCAGGCTCGAGGCACAACCTAATAAAGGAATCCTGTGGTCCATAAGGGAAGGGGCAGGGACCTCCCTTTCCACCATACAACAGCTGTGGTTTTATGAACCAGGCCAGAGCCCAGCCTTGCTGCCTCCCTCTTCTTTTCCCAGGCAGCACAGCCACAGCCAGGGCACGGACAGACACACAGCACGTCTCCCGTGACAGCGCTCTCTGCTCAGCCATTCTGGGGAAACAAGTCTGCTGTCCCCTGTCATTACTGGGGAAGCAGCAGGTGGGCAGAAACAGCCCCAGTCCCCAGCAGGCCCACAGCTCACTCTCCCCGCTTGCAAGAACTTTGTCCAAAGTTTAACCCGGAGCCAGGAAAGCTCCACAGACCGAACACCAGCCCTCCAGAGCCACAAGTCATGGTGAAAGCCAACCCACAGGTTTCCACAGGGACGTACGTTACACTGTATGACAAACCCACCCAACAAGGCTCTGGGTTTTCCTGCTCAAGGTCATGCCTTTGGTGATGAAAAAGGCTGTTTACCAAGGGGTTACTAAATTTCAGTCATTCCATACTGTGTGCAACTCTGGCAGATACAAAGTCCCCTTCTTTTTCCTTGTCTGCTGAACTGCCCTGGCTGAGCACCATAAGGATTTGGGACAGAGCCCTGGCATTGCTTGACTCATGCAGCCCAAGTCTGGAAATATGGCCTTATCTTGCTTTTATATGAGAGCATAGTCTCCTCTGGCTGGAGAATAGGCAGGGAGGTGGGAGAGGAGTGGTATGGATCTCCCTGCTCCCCAGCCACCATGACAGCCCTTTGAAGTTGGGTGACTTTTCTATACTCAGCACGCAACACACGTACAAAGTATTCCCATCTCTTCATCCCACCCCTACGACACAGGCACTACCCAGAACCCACACTGAGAGTCCACACACAACATTCACAACCTTTTTTCCTTTTCTTTTTGAAAGGAACCACAAATTTGGACACATTTGTGAGCAAGTCACATTTGTTGTTTGCCATCCCTACTGAGAATTTCCTTTGCAGATAAAGCAGGTCACATCGACACAGTTGTAGAAGCAAAGCTGGAGCTCAAGGAAGAGCAGAGCTCTTGAATTAAGAGAGAGAAACATGAAACACAAAAAAATCTGCCAGAGAAGAACTTGCAGACAATCTTCTATGCTGCACTTGTGTGAGCTCCATTGCTTCTGTGACACATACAGCTACAAACACATTAATCATGACACTTGATACTGGCCTGAGATCCAGACACCAAGAGGATTGAGCGGAAGAGGAGGACATGTTACTGTGCTCTTCTTGCAAAGCACTAGCACATATGTGATTTGCAAACTGCATTAGGATTGCTGCTTGCAAACACAGTTTGCTTAAGAAAAGCCAGAGAGCTTTTGGAAAAGATGCAGCAGCTCATCATGTGATAACTCAGGCAGCTGCAGCTGCCCACAAAGACCAGCAAAGCAGTGGCTGTCCTCACACTGCAGCGGATCTGCCATGAGGAGCTGTCCTCCCACCAGTGTCTCAGGACACACGTGTCTAAAAAAAGGTATTTGTTGAAGCAAAATGGGTGTAGGGAGGTCAGCAGACTCGTGTGGCTAGATTGGTTTCCTGGCCAAACCATTCATTCAGACAGAAGAAATGATGGTTTCTAAAACACTCCTTAGCAAACCTCCAAGAAACTTCTGGCAAGAGGACTGTGACAGATACTCAGCCAGGCTGAAGAGCATTAACATTCAGAACTTTTGCACTGCTGGAGCCACGAGATGTTTGTTGTTGTTGCTCAAATGAACAGACATCTATAAAAACACAACTCTTGTATTTAAAAAATAAAAGGTTCCAGTTCTATGCAACCTTGAGTTAAAGTAAAAATGAAAATCTCATAGACCCCATTTTAGAGGCACAGTTGTATTCCCATTTGAGTCAGTAAGAATTACTGCTGTAACATAAATACAAGACATTTTATTTTTACCTCTGTGTTCCCCAGAGCACACATGGGAGGGGAGATTTGCCTGATCAGAGTCATGCAGCACCAGATTCCTTTGCAGGAAGTCAGATCTCTAACAGGGAAAGGGAAAGGCCTCCCAGAGCAGCTCAAAGAAAACATCAGGCTTCTCTTTCTGATACATAATAATCACAGATCATACATGATAGGAAAGAAGTGTGTCCATAACCAGAAGAGAATGCAGAATATAGCTATGAAGACAGGTGACCAGAGCAGGGCACAGTCTTCCTTTAGGTGAGGTGAATCCTCCTCTCATTTATCTATGGCTCCATTTCTCATTCCAGAAAACAGCCTGAGAGAAAAGAATTTTTCCACAGAAGTCAAAGAAAATGAGCCAGAATTGGAACTCTGCAATCCTCCTATCATGTGCATTTAAATTGACAATTTTTTTTTTTTTTTCAGAAATAATTCCAGTTGGGAATGAAAGCCAACAATGACAATCTGACCCATGAGCATGTAAATCAGCTCTGCTGTGCTCAGCAGAGCCCGTATTCCACATTTAGTGATTCTTGTAAAGTAATACTTCTGACAAAGACAGAATTTAATTAGACGTGGGTGAAAAACTCACTCAGTCTTTACTTGCGTAAGTTTCCTAAAGAACAGGAATCTCCATACTAAAAAAATCTTGGAAAACAGGTAGACCCATCCTATGCTCAAACAAAGCCTCTATGTTAGTATTTCACACTAAACAAACAAAAATCACCCAAACCTTGAAAATGGACGCTCTCCTGCCTTTTCCAAGAGCATGTCCATCATACATGCTGTAGGTTCCACTTCACAGCTCCCATCCTCTTGAAGCTTTACACTCTCCCTTGGGAAATGCTGCTTTTGAGAGCCACCTTGGGTCTGCTCGGGGGAATCAGGGCTAAGGCTCTACTTGACAAATGCAAGGATGGCAGAATGAGGTATGAAGACTGCTTCTTTGGTCTCTTCTGTGCTTTTGTATTAAATGTCCAAAACATGTTCAGCGAAACATTTTTATTGGCACGAGTCAGGGTTACAAAACTTTGTGGCTCAGGCAGATGACCGTACCAATCCCAGTTTCAGTGTTCGAGCCCATTCAGCCTGTAAAACCTGGCATGGATTTGCAAAAGTTTGAGAGGCAACAAAATCTGGGCAATACAAAGACACTTTACAGCTATTCCTCAAGTGAAAATGCTAGGTTTTAACAATGCAAATAACGAATCTGACTACTTCTTATGTCAACAGATAAGCTGCCTCCTCAGGCACTGCCTCTGAAAAAGGTTCTAGTGAAGAATGCAAGTGAATACACTGGAATTTTTAGTGCCCATGTCAGACAAAGACAGAGGACAACCGACTTGGAAAGCCCTTTAGATTAGAAATACATTAAACTTTCGCAACGGAATTGCAAAATGTGCCCTGGAGACTTCCAAAGCTCCCCGTCGGCTCCCAGCTCTGCTCAGCCGCTCTACACGTGTCCCACCACAGACCTGCCCCGTGCTTCGGCTGGAGCTAAAAATGAGATGAGACCACGTCGGAGCCAGAGGGTAAAGACACGTTCAAACTATGCCATTGAAATCTAAATGCAAATTCTGTTTGGATATTCAAATGCACTCCCTAACTTTATAATTTCCTGGAAATGAGCAAATTGAGAAGGTTCAACTGAGTTTTCTGCTTGTGTCTTGGGAGTATCATTTGAAGCTTTAAGCTGGGAGTAACATCAAAAGGTACAAATCAATCTGGCAGGATTTTCACAGCTCCATTTATATGGATGAAATGACTTCTGTTCCATACTCAAGAATAACGGTATGAAGTTAAATATTTTATAAAAAATTTCTAGTCCAATACAAAAAGTAGCAGATGTACCAGACAAACTTTCTGATTGCTGACTATAATGTAAAAACTCAAAATTTGACTTTCTGTTTCACTGCCAAATGCACAAACATGACTAACTTACAAAAGGAACAGGGGAAAAAAAGAGCTAGAATCTAAATTAATCATACAACATTCAGAACACACTGTTTCATTATTGAATAGCTGGTGTTTCTTGGAAATACGAAAGAAGAGCTGGTTTGAGACAGAGAATGATCCGCAGAATTCCTTTTAGCCACATCACAAAGCAGGGGATGCTCCTGGGACATTCTGCATGTAGGTTTTGTCTTTGGAAAATGGTCACCCATCTGCTGGCTTTAGTATTCAACTTTCTGATCATCAGCTCCAGACTGAAACCTCAGCTGAGGAAAACAAGCACTCACCCAGCTGGGGTGGGTAAACACTGTCACTGGGAGCCGCTCATTTCTGTGGCAGCAGTAGCTCACCTCCTGCTCTTGGCAGTCAAGGAGCTGTGCACACCTCTCCCCAAGGGTGCTGCAGAGTGGGACTCACACCCTGTAGGAGCTTCTCTCTTTCCATTAACTACAGAGGGAGTCGGGGGAAATTATACCCTTAGCTAAATTTAGTTATTGTGAATCCCCTTCCCACATTTGAGTATGCTTCATACCAGGCCGATCTCAGCAGGGAATGATTAGCTGAAGTTAAGCATCTGACAATCCACTTTAATGAGCAATAACTGATGGCAACCTGCCATTAACTTCAGTTGAATAGCTTTTATTTTTAGCTGGTGTTGCTCAGATGCAGCTTCCATCCAGCATGTGCTGGGAAAGCTGACATCCCAAAGTAGTCTCCAGGTCTTGGTTGTGCCAGTCGGAGTGTCAGGGCTCAAGAGCTCCAGTTCCTGGAGGTCAGAGAAAAGTCACTGCAGTTCTGGGAAAGTTTCAAAGAGTGAGATAAAACCAAAAGCCTGGAGGAACAGCAGAGAGGCGCATGGTCCCAAGAGACCTTGCAAGAAAAGTTACTGAAATCCTGAGATCGTGCTGAATGAGTGAGCTGGGTCTCCAGGGAGAGAAACAGCACAAGGGGAAGGCACAGAGAAAGCCTGCTGAAATAAAACATGATTTCGGTACTGTCCAAGAGTGCCTAGTGAGATACAACAGTTCTCTGTTGTATCTGCTGCCTCATGAGGACCTAAGCTTTCATCAGAGGTGATTGTAGGGAGGGGCATGGGGAAAAGAGGAAGATGGATCCTCAGGTGAATACAGGGCAGGGCCTCAAAATATACAGAGGAGCATTTAACTGAAGAGTTGCTGCAGATGAATGCAGAACACATCTCTGCACCTCTGAAGAGACCCCAGGGAAATGTGCAATTCAACCCCATGGCACCAAGCACTCGAAGAGTAGCAGAAGCATTTGCAGTCCCTCTCTCTGAGTGTCCCACTCAGAAATACATTTTCATAAAGCAGTTTACAGCTGTGATGGGTGTCTACAACTTCTGTGGTTGGAGGTTTAAGCCTTTTGGTCTCCATTTATCAGCCCAATTCACCCTGCCTCAGAGTCCCATCAGACCCCTCACAGAAGCTGCTGTGAATTCATTACAAGAATAATAAGAGAAAAACATCCAGAGTGAATGCACCAACCTGTTGATGAGATACTCCTAGCCTGCTCCTATCCCAAAATACTATGAGAGGTCTCAAGGCAGGGCAATAATGTACCTCTAGGGAATCATGAAGCAACAGCTTTCTAGAACAGGTTTTTACTGAATGAAATGCTGTAAAAAAGGTTAGAAATAAAGCAGTTGCTCCACACAGCAGAGTTGGAGGCCAGATGCACTATTTGTACGCACTTGATGTCATTCACCCATTCTCTTGCCTCGAGTTCATGCCCAGCACATGTCCTGGACCAGCCCAGAACACAGAAAGTCCAAAACATTTGCTGGGAGGGCACATTAGAGCAGCCTTCCCGTCATGCCTCACAGCTGGGAGAGCAGATTTCTGGAGTCAAGTGGCAAGCACTTCACTTTAGCAAAAAAAAGGAAATAAAAAGTCAAGACTAACAAGATCCAGAAAGGGCATGCTTTTTTTTTTTTTTTGAACAAATCAACATTTATTTCAATTTAGTCAAACAACTCGTTGAAGCACTTGTCTAAGTTCTACTTTACATTTTGTATTTACACTGTCCTCATTCTGTGACAAAAATAAAATAATTCCCAGCCCTGAAGTTTCCAGAATAAGTGTGGCTAGCAGCAAAAATAACAAAGCCCCAAACACAAAGCAAAAATCCCCCAGGACATATTTTGATAGGAGACTTATGCATGTTCCGTAAAAAAAGTTTTCACCCTGAACCTTTATGTAAAGCTATATGGAATGATGAGGGGGTAAATGTCACGTTTGAAGCTGAACAAGAAGAGCAGCTTTTGCTGGCCTTTGCAAGTACACTGTTACTTTTAGCATAAGGAACTGTGAAATGCTTAGACACCCACATAGAAGCAGACTTTTTAACTTTGATCTAAGCAGTTTTGCTCTGCTGGGAGCGTAAGGGTACCAGAGTTGGTGAATACCATCTTTTATCCTAGATCTTGGGCACAAAAACAAACTTTATTAAACATGGTTTCCAAGCAGCTGTTAGGACAACACAAGCCTTATTCTTTTGTGAAGTGTCAAGGGTCAGCTTCATTCAGCAGCTTCCAAATTGAGCTACTGTAAGAATTTTGAAGTAATTTGTCAGTTAAATGACATCATTGCTAAGGTCAACTCTGCCTTACACTTGAAGCCAGCAATCTCTACGACAAGGTCCTCTCTGCTGAGCTGGGGTAGAGGAGGTAGGACAATTTGAATATCATAGTTAGGTCTCCCTACCTCAAAGGAAACTGTGGCTATGTACCCAAACAATTCTTCATGGAAACAGCAGAAGAGTATCAGTGACAAAACTGGAATTGGAAAAAAAGCAAGAACAGAACCCAAAGCTTTTTGGGATAGGAAGAAAATCTGCATGTTGAGAAAGAAGGAATTGGTCATTAAACTTTCCAGGCACACACAGGGCTCAGAAAGCACAGAAAACAAGCCGAACAAACAAACACAACTGTGTGCATCTTAGCGTCAGCTTCTTTTGCCAAATGCAGTAGCTTCCAACATTCAGCAGCTGTCTCTTGCTTTCTAGTGCTGTGAAGTTCTCTTTGGTACTTGGAGGCTGTGAGGAGCTCCGAGCAAAGAGAGAGTCTTTGTCCATTTACCAACCAATTCCAAAGGCGCTGATCTTGAATAACTTTACTAAGCAAGAGTGACACAGATGTTTAGGAAAGGGGGCTTTTCTCTTAGTAAAGTTGTGGTAGGTGCAGTGGAAACCCAAGGCAATCTACATGCTTGTCAAATTGTGCCTAGGTAAGAACAGAGTCCTCCATGAACGTCTCTCATTTGTTCACTCTTAATTTATTCAGGCTCTGACAGGCCCTGAAAAGGAAAGAACGGAATAAGAATAAGTTGCAAGTGGTGCAGGGCAGGGGTGGACACCACGTAACCACCAAGAACAACGAGGTTGGGGTGTTTGACGACAGACACACTGCAGCCGGAGCCTCCAAGGTTGGTGCCCAAAGCAGATTCCTTCACACCCTTGTCCTCCAGAAACACCAGCAGAAAATACAAGCTCAAAGCAAAGGTACTGGTTGGGATGAATAAAGAGAAGTAATGAATGAAGTCAATGCAAACAGTGGTTTGGAAATAAAACACACAGATAAGAACTGCTCGTGCTTGTGATGCTTTGCTCTTTGAACACAGCACAGGGAAATGGCTAAGCAGCTCAGAGACTTTTAACTGCACACTGAAGACTGTAAGTTAGACTTGTGGGAAGCTTTAATTCATTCAGCTTAAGTAGGAAAACCAGAACATCACTTGCTGTCCCATATAACAGGCTCACGCGATCTACGCCTTGGTTTTTCGTTTGACAGCTCCCCAGGGCAGGGAGAAGCTCTGTGTGGAACATTCCCTCTGATGCCAGTCAACAAGCTTATCAAATTTCAGGTGACAAAGTCACTACTACACTCTATCTGCGTCAGCAAGAAAGATGGACAAGAACTTGAAGTCTCAGAGAGCACTGCTGCATGGGAACAGGAGAGCTCTCTGCAGCACCCTGTCAAGGTCTCAGCCCTCTGAAGCTGTGCAACTGCCTTGACCTAGACACCAGCCTTCCCAGTGAGACTTGTCCTAAGAAACTCACTGATTTTGACTTCTGGAGGGCCACACAGAGCCTCCCATACCTTTTATGGTGCCTACACCATTGCTTCTTACCAGCAGCCTCCTCATGGAAAACAATTCTGCATCCAGCATAATAGAGATGTGGAGAGGTGCACTGCATAAACTGTAGTGCTCCATTCCCATTTGCTTCACCAACTCTCATCACAAATAGCTGTAAAAATGCTCTATAAAGCAACATGTCTAATAAAATATAATCATTATAAAAGCCATCTTCACTATTGCCGAGTAGTTGTTTTCTTTTGCAAGGATTAGTCCAGTAGCAGAGTCTCGGACTTCAGAAAGACTTTGTCAAATACAGGTTATTGTTTTTTACTGCAATGTAAGATGTCTGATCACAGACATACAACTGTCTGATAGTTTAGTATCTCCATGCCAAGCAACTGCAGTGAATATTCAGCAAGCATCAGCCTTTAAACGTTTGTCTGGAGCTTGCCTTGCTTATCTTACACACACTGCCAGATCAAATTTTACAGCAACACAGCTCTGAGCAGCTACAGTCCCCCGCCCTCACCACCCGAGCCTCTGAGCAGCCTGGGATCTTTAAGTCTGAGTGATTTATCTGACACTAAGACAAAGTCAACTAAGATGCTGCTGTCTGCTCAGCACCTGTGCCCTGGCAGGATCTGTGCTCTACCACTGTGAAGCTGAAGTTACCACTAACATTCAAACCATTTGCCTCCTTCTTGCCTAAAGCTATGATTTTCCTTCTGCCATCCTAAAAAGGATTCCTGTTGATTAATACTTATTCCATTTCCTAAAGAAATCTATTTAGCCTCCACATGCTCAGCTGAGAGCAATGCTTGAATATTGTGCTGATCCTCAGGGTTCAAACTACAGAAGGTACAAAGAACACCAGACTTGAGGCACTTCAATGGCATTCGCTGTGAATCATCATTTTACATTGTACCACTCAGACACATTTGGATCTAAAATACATTTGCATTTCTAATTAAAACAGATTACCATTAGTAACTAAAGAATGTCTTAAATCAGAATCCTTAGGCCATAAAAGCTAATTGCATGATGCTAAAACTAGATTTCAAAAATATACATATTATACCCCCTGCAGGATTAATTAGGCAACATCTCTTCAAAAGAGTTCTCAAAAGTGTATTTATTCAGCATGTGGTTAAATTAAACTGGTTGTGCAACACTCCTCATGGCCTGCCTTGGCACACGCTCCTGTGGCAGCAAACAGCTGGGACCTTGTTCATCAGGGGTGCTCAACATGTGCAGATCTGATCCGGGACCACAGCAAACCCCAGTCCAAGAGGAGGAACACGCACGTGGGTTCGTGCTCCTGCCTCACCACCACTGAGATGCTTCAGATGCTGCCCTCCCCCTGATGCCATCCTGCTGCTGCTCCCCACTGCGCAGTGGGTGTTGTTCTGGCCACAGTCAACTGGTGCCGAGGAACAAGATGATCCCGGGTACGTGTGGGATGTGCTTCCCAGGACATGCACGCCCACAAAAAGGCTGAAATCAACTGGTTGATATAAATCTGGAAGCTATCACTGCTGACTATTTGATGCTCAGTTGGTCACCAGATTCCTACACGACCTCAAGAAAATTTCTGGGTGCCCACTGAGCTGTGATGTGTTTTCAGACAGGTTACAACTGTACCGCATGTCCTGGGGGTGCAAGAAACCTCTGCTCACTAAAGCTGTGTCTGCATTAGGAAAAGGTGAGAAAAAAATCCAACACACAATAACAGGGCACATCCTCGGCTGCTGCACTCTGTAGCTGTAATTGTCAGCAAGCCTGAACTGCATGAAAAAGTGTCCTCTGAGGATTTAGCTGTGTCTGGGGATGTGCCACTCCCTGCTTTCCTCTGTGCTCTGATCTGCTTGCTCCGTGTGAAAAATGAGCATGGAAAAATGCTCAGAAAACATTAACTGTGGAGACACCTCCAGGGTCGCTAAACCCCGGCCCGTATCACCAGCCAGAATCTTTTTCTTTCCTAAATCTCTAATTCAATGCTCTCTTGTGCTAGGTAACAAGGGATCTTTGCTCAAAACTCACATATACACAGTACTTGTGCTTTCCTGTATATAGCGACCTTAAATTTCCATGTTTAATTTACAATCTTCCAATACAGAAGATAATCTCCACCAGAAACCACCTACTGGTTCCTCAGGATGATGTTTGCTAATGGATTCCTGGCAGGTCTGGCTCTCAGGATTCACCCCTTTATGGAACTTCACAGTCTGGAATATAATTTTGCAAGGATCCAAAGATTTCAAAGTATTTGAGTTGTACCAGGACTAGCAATGGTAGTACAACATGGAACAACCAAGTGCACTGGGGTGCAAAAAGGGCAACAAAAGAGCAATTATTAACTCATGTCAAAACACAAAATAGGAGACATACTTTTCCCATTTCCTGGAAGTACAGAGCAACCACAGTTCCTGCATAGGAAAGGAGGACCCATAAGCTGGGAGGTCAGAGTAAGAAAATCAGCCAGGGCTTTCTGCAACATGATCTTACGTGTGCTACATCAGTGAACAGCAAACGAAAAATACATAACTGAAATATATAAGGGTCTCTGCCCATCAAAGAGAAGAAACCCTCACAGCTCTTCTGTTATTAACTACTGCAGTTCAGCTTGCAGGTTCTATTTTTCATCTCATTAGACTTCACTGGAGAAATTTTCATATTTTGTCCTTATAATCTGAAAGAACCTCAGCTGATGTGTGCGATTTCCATGTTTTCAGCCTGCTGGGGTGAGGACTGTGGGTTGGTCCAGGACAGAGGCTGGAGGACTGAGAGGCAGGTCAAACTCAACAGGAGAACCAATGGACTGCAGTAACTACCTTTAATTTCAGGACAGACTTCCGTTTGAGCATAGTCAGCCACATAAAACATTAGGAGCTAACAGCAAGTGAGGTTAATTTTTGGTTTGTGGTTTTCCAATGGCAAAGCATGGTCAAAGATGATGTTTTCAATTAGGTATTTTCTAGTAATTTTTTACATGTCCTGAAGTCCTACTTGTGATCTAAGCATCTTAAAAAAAAAAAAAAAAAAAAAAATNNNAAAAAAAAAAAAAAAGCAGCCAGATGAACTTCTATAGTTTTATTCAAAACTGCCTTTACATAACATTGAAGTGCATGATGTAATATTAGCAATTTAACTGTTCTGCAATAGCAACTGATGCACAGTGGCTAAACTGGCAGAAAATTGGATTTCCATATTGAACTGAAAACCACATCTGTGGATCCCTGCTGTAATCACTGACTGCCCACCAACTACTCTTTTGAAAAGAACCTGCAACTTTTGCTAAACATAAAAATGTTTTCTTAGTCTGTTAACAGACAAGAATTAGACTGAAATGAAACAGTGTTCGGGTGTGCTTGAGAAGTTTCTTGATGCTTTTTTTAGACTGAAACATTTTGAGGTTTGGGTGTTTTTAACTTTGAAATGATAGATTAGTTTTCCCAATACATATTCAAGTTTTAACAAGGTGTATGCTGAAACATAACAGTTTGGGGGAAAAAAAAAAACCAACCAAACAAAAACCTTCTGGGGTCATGTGAAATAACTGCCCTTTTTGTTTCACTTCAAAATGGATAGATTTTATTTCAGCATCCGTGCATTGAATTCCTGAACAATACATCTATCTGGCACTTACTTTATAGGAAAACAGCATGTTTAGTTACCCCATGCCTTTGCACTGAGCAGGGAATTACCTAAGCCATATTTTTCACAATTATCTGTACTCTTTCTCTTAAAGTTTCCCTTCTTCAGGCTTTTGACAAGTTGAATAAAGCCTTGTGAATTCCTATATATTTCTTGAAGCGAATGGGAAGTTTAGGAGCTTTGCCTGCATAAAAGCAAACCCCACGTTTCTTTAAATTTGGACAAATTTATAAAAGTTGAAAGCAACTCAGCAATCTGAACAATCAGGATCCCCACCACGTATTCACCTCCAGACTAGTAACTGAAAGCTGTTCTTCATGGAAGCTCTTGCTATTTATTTTACACAATTAAGATCTAAAAGAAGTTAGAACTGTCTAGTAGTGTGCATATGTTTCAAAAGAGAAAAAAATCCAAACACTACTATTGATTGGATCTTGAAAACTGAGAGAAAGTTGCTAAAGCACCCCAACACTGGCACTGATATGATAAACATCAGATTTAGAGAAACTGGTTGGTGGCAGATGAGAGCAGTGAGCAGTAACTCCTGTGCACTAACCAGCACTTCTGAAAACCATAAACCTCCTGTGCTCTTGAATACTTGATATTTCACACTAATATAGACCCACTGAAAATCTGACCTGCTGCATCCATGAACAAGGTTCCCACCCTCAAAAAATCCTCCTGCAAACAGGTAAGATTTAACAACACTTAAAACTAAGGAGTCCTAAAGCGAGCTTGCTGTTCCCACAGCCTGCCAGCAGAGCAGTGGCCATGCCTCTCCTTTGGCTGTCCATGTTCAGGGGTTACTTTTCAGCCCCAGGACTTCTTCTAAAATCCTCCTGTGTGCCGTTGCCATGCACACAAATGCTAACAGGTTCAGAGTAGTGAGTCTGTTTACTCCAAGAGACTGGCATGGGGACTGTCAGTCATGCTTTTGGGACATGCTAAACTCAGGAATATCTGTCAGGAGGGAGGAGAACAGGTGTGTGAAAGCACAGTTTCACACTAACAAAAAGAGCTATGTTTTTGCTAACACTATTCACCTTGTCAAGTCAATCTTGCTTGCTCAACTGAGCAGCGTTTTCATCAACTCTTTTGTCCCTTCCAATAACTCTCTGCTATGACCTACTCTGACTCCTGACTCAGCCTGCAGAGGTGGGAAAACACGGGACTTGGAAGAGATGTTCCTGTCATGGGCTTACCAGTTCTCTTAATAGAACTGGAAGGAAACAACAACTCTCACAAACTTCACCACAGCCATTTGCTCATGCATTTGTCAGGAGAAAGAGCAGAGCTCAATCCTGGCATGAGAGAGAGAGAGAGACTGCCTACAGAAGACCAGTACACTTGATCCTCTTGACTTTACTGAGATGGGACTAACGAGCACCAGATGGGCATCACCCGAGGAGTTTATTTGGGGAAGGTAACAGTTTCCTCATATTTCTCATTCAAGAGGGACCAGGAAACTAAGCAAGCTTTGGTTGACACCCCCAATTTTACTATTGTTTTCTCTCCTGCCTCAATTTTGACGGAACTGCTTTGGCCATGCATTCCATTATGCTTTACACAGTGTAACCATGGCTCAGTCTGAAGCACTAAATAAAATATGGTCAAATTAGGAAATGTTATGGGTCTGAATATATTACTGCAGATCACTCTCTTGCTACCACTCAGCACAAAGGTACCAGTTCCCTTAGCAAAGCTCTGCAGCTTTCTATAACAGTGTCAGCACCTACTATAAAAAGCACCATCAGATCTCACTTTTTACCTAATGAAGAAATAATTTTTATTAACATGCTGTTGACAGCCCTTGCAATGATGCCGGTTTTCCTGACTTCCAGTTAAGGCTCTGTTTCTGGTCAGCTAGGAAAGATGTACAAGGTGGCTGGCTGAACTCCCTTCACTGCACATAAGTCACCATCACTCTGTCATGGGAAGCTGTCTTTGTTAATCTTACAGCTAAGCACCAGTAACAAATCAAAGACTCAGGCAAGAAGAGGAAAATGAAGGAAGGAAAGAAAGAAAAAGAGGAGTCAAATAAAACAAAAAAATGCATAAGGAACACCAAAACTGTAAGAGATAGGAGCAGCTGGAGGGACAGAAAATTTAAAATAAGTTTTACCAGGAGCTTAGCACAGAAACAAACCCACTCAACCTTTCATTTTTAACACACTGAGATTACAGGTTTGACACACAGATTAAGTTTCTTTTGTTCAGAAATGAAAAGTTTGGATTCAATCAGCAGCCTACTCAGAAGAGCAACTGTTCAAGAAGGCAGAGGACATATTCTTTACTGAAGTCAATACAACACATCCATTTAAATCCATCCTCCCAGTTACTGGCTACCCTCAAGTAGAAAGTATTCTATATTCTCACTCAAAATCACTCTGCAGCCACATAATATTACCCAGAATGGGGTATAAGATGTTCAGCTCTAGAAGTTATTCTGACAACTGATTACTGTTAACCACAGACCCTTTTCTTTGCCTGTACCTGACATACTTACAGCCCAGTAGATGTACTCAAACAAAAGCATTTCCTACACATTGTTAGTGCTTTCCACCCTACTGGTGTCCCTTAAGGCAATGAGACCTCAGCAGAATCCAGGTTGAGCTAGAACTGAATGAGCTGAACTACTGCAAAAAAATAAGGCCCTGGGTATAAGACAGCAGACAGCATTTAAATTCTGGTTAAATCTGAGTCACTAGCTACTTTTTACAGCTCCACCCAACCTCCATGCTCCCACCCATTGATGAGCTTCAAAGCCCTGTGCTGAAGGTAGTGCAGAGAAATGGGACTCACCCACTGGACTTTGTTCTGTGCTTATAGGCAACAAAATTTTGACCTCACATCCAAGGCATGCAGTGGACAATTTGCTTCAGAAAAGACGTTTCCCAAAGCAGGAATCCCTCCCACCTCTTCACTTTCCCTCACCTGTATCCTTTTAAAACAACCTCTAATTTGAATCACACAGGTAACCGAGGAGACAGACTTCTTGTTAAAAGCAGATAAAGTATATTTATTACATATAAGGTATAAAATTGCAAATCCTGGACTGATTTCTAAGGAGAGTTCAATGACTTCCTAGCTATCAGAAGACCAACAGAATTTGAACCCTCTTATCAGGGCCAGTTTTGCAGCATTAAGAAGCATCACATTGCACTAGGTCACTTTGCATTTGTGCATTTAGGAGATACAGCAAAAAGCCTTGCTTGCCCACTCTTGGCTTACTAAGACCACTGGCCTAAAGGTGATGCAAGTCTACTGCTCCTAACTACCCCTTTTTATGGCTGAAAGTAAGACTCTTGCTTTGAGGCACTCCTATATTCGGATTCATATCTCTCCATACTTCAGAACAGACAAGTAGTCCTTATTTAGTTCATGCAGGAGACCATCGAGGTCGGAGCAAAATTGTAAATGGTACTGTCATTTGCTTTCTCTGGATGGATCCCAATAGCTCTGTACATGGACAAAGCTGACAAGATCAGAAACTCGGCAAGAGGAACAAGCAAAAAAGCAGCATCAAGGTCTCTACTGCTGCAAAACACAGGAGAAAACTAATGCAAAAGAGTAGTTTGACTCATCTATCAAAATCCTTCAGCGAAATGCCCAGTTACACAAAACTTATGTATTCCATGATACACTGGAGACCTAGGGTTTGTTTTTTTTCAGCTCTGCATTACTGCTGCTGTTTAGGAAATTAAGCATCCACATCACTTCCAAGCTCCACAGCACGAAAAGCACTGACGCAGCTCATACCAACACAACCTGTGTTTGAGCAGAGACTGCATGCTCATCTTCTCAATTTCTCTCTCCCAAAGGTCCTTATTTGCACAACAAAACGTACTCGGTTGTTGCAAAAGATCAAGATGCATCAGGCATCTGTCTCCAGGAAAAAGTAGAGCCCAATTTCCAAAGGAAAAAGGAAGGTCACTTATGAGCAGTACTGAGAATAGTTCCAAGGTGCTTCACAACCCTCTTAAATACAAGCTACAGTCACCTATTTGCATTGCAAGGCCAAGATCTGTGAGAAGCCCTGGGACGAACAGTGTTCTCTCCAGAAGCCCAGGTGATCACTGAAAGCCTTCCAAAGGTCTGTTTTTTACTGGCCACAGTAAAACACCTCCAAGCTTAAAGGCTGAAGCTGCAAAAAGGGGCACACTGATGCTGTAATCTGGGGCACCTGAATCCCTCATCAAATGTCAGGTTTGGTACCTGCTTAAATTCAGGAAGTATTTCCATCATCTGAGCACCTCTGGTTTTCTTCAATAAATACAGCATGACAGATACAACTTTTTGCCTTAAGTTTACTACCAAGGTCAAGAAAGAAGTAAATCAATTTGTATCACAAAACACCTTTTGTTACCAATCCAATAAACTAGAACTGCAAACATTTCAGATAGTGAGAGAAGAGCCAGCTGTTTCCCCTTTCCCTTCTAGAGATATCTGTAGGCAGGACAGGCAGCGGGGAGGTTTAAATCCATTAGAATCAACATTTTCAAGACCAGGCCCAGCCTAGTGCATGGGCCAACACATTAAAGCACAGACTGTCCAAGAGTCTTGGCTTTCACAGTCATTTAGCACCACAACCTTTCTGCAGGCAGCCCTATCCCTACTACCAGACTGCATGTTCCTTCTTAAAGGCTGCAACACAGCGGGGTGTTATGCATTGACCTCAAGAATCACTTATGTGGTGTGAAATAGTGTGCTCTTCCCAGGCAGAGAAAGATCAGTGTCTCACAAGGCCACGGCAAGCTCCATCGCCAATTAGTTTGCTGCTGTCACCACGTAAGTGTGACTCTAATTGAATAGATCTGAGCAAGTTACAGGAGAGAGGGCTCCTGCGTTGCAAATGTATACCTCAAGAAATTAGTAGACCCACGCATCCCCAAAATCATCTTTATCTGTACCTTATCTGGGTTCCATATTTAGCAAAAAGCTGCATTTGAAAGCTACAGTTACAAAAAAAAAAAAAAAAAAAAAAAAAAAAAGAAAAAAAAAAGCCCAGTTTTTTTTGGGA
>VXAU01001099.1:4128521-4283223 GCA_013399695.1 Formicarius rufipectus | reverse complement strand
GGGGGCGGCGCCTCCAGCGCCGGGCGGAGCGCGGAGAGCGGGGGGGCTGCGGCCGGACGGGGCTCCCGCCGCTGTCTGCGAGGAAAAGGGAGCTTCTCGGGGGAAGAAATGAAGAAACGCGGTATCTGCGCCCGAGCAGGCGGCGTGAAGAGTCGGCAGCGAGAAATAAGAGCTGCCCGGGAGGAAGTTTGCTGAAGAGGCGATACGTTGCGGAGGGGGAGTTCCTACGAAGCCTTTAAAAGGCAAGACTTGGATTGCTGTGGGTTTTTTAAACTTCACAACTTTTCCTTCTTTATTTTTTTCCCCCAGTGCCATTCCTTAGCTTAAGCATCTGACAGCTAAAACTCTTTATAAGTAGCTGAAAATACTGCCTAGCTGGTTGTGATCCCAAGGGCTCTGCCTGCTTCCTGCAGGAGGAGATCCACCTAAAGCACTGCAAGGGGAATGCCTACCCTGCTTACACATGGACCAAGACACTGAAGATCCAGAAGCACAACTTGCTTTGGAAGGTGCCAGCCTTTTATGTTGGGAATTCCCACCTAAAGCAAAGAAAACTGGAGGTGCCAAAAACATCTCGAACCTCGCTGGAGGCAGCTGGTAGGAGAGGTTGGGCAGGATTCCAGAGCGACAGCATCATAGTTTTGCACTCTTGCATCAAAACCTGAGCAAACCCAACAAGCTACTTCTCTCAGGCAGGAATAGGTATTGAGAGGAAAAAGCCAGGGCAGATGTGTCATGCTTTGTGCCAGGGCTTCAATCCAAGCAAGCACAGCTCTACTGATGCCACAGACTGGTGATCTAGACTAAGGCTTTTGGTAATGGCTTAGGAAAGTGTCAGTCCTGTGGGGCCAAGGCCCATTTCTGGACAGGAAGGGAGGGTTGTGGCCGCAGCAGAGTGTTCACAATCACACCTTGGGTTATGCCGATGGAGTGGGTGCTGTTGTCCAGGGGAAGGCCTGGACTGGCTGATTCCATTCCATAATTCCACCACCAGATGGGATTATGCAGACCTTGGAACCATCCTGGCAGAAGGACTTCAGTACCTGCTGCCAGAAGAGGACCAGAGGCCCTGAGAGACTTCCTCCACCACAGCAGCAAATAGGAAACTGCTGTTTCACTTCTGGCTGCTCTGCAGGAACTGTTCTTCAACTACAGCTTCACTGGAAGGACTGACTACTTCATAACAAGCCTTAAGCATGCACAGTTTTCCTGCCAATGCTCTTGAGCACCAAGGTGCTTTCCAGTACATAAGAACAAAGGGCACCATAACTCTACTTCCCTTTTGCTGTGTGTTCTGTCTTTCTTTGACTTGGGTCTTTGCCTATCTGGGAGCAGCAAGGGAATGTCTCGGGGGTGCACTCAGGGCTCTTGTGCCTGTAACAGGGAGATAACATGTCACACACAAAGCAGAAACCCCAGCTGCAGCAGAGAAAGAAAAGGTGGACTGGGAACTAGCTGGGACACCCCTGCCTTCCTCACCTCTCCCTTCCCCTGTTTGCCCCTGCCATGGCTTTCCAAGTAGCAGCTCTCCAGGTGGCTATTTTGGCTACTAGAAGTGCCAGGCAGTAAGAATGCACTACCTTCGGGCCTAAGTGATTTGGGAAACTTGTAGGAGGGCTATTCTGAGAATGCAGCTCCTCACTTCTCTGCTTTCTACTTTGTACTGCATCTCTCCTTTCTAACCCAACCTCGCCCACCACGCCAACCTCTTGCCCAATGGGTTGTCTGCCTCCCACCTGATCTCGGCTTACATTTTTTGCAAAAAGAAAACGGGTAAGACGAACATGCTTTTCACTGACATTTCACTGTTCATGGTGCATCTGTCCAGACCGGCGATCCGGGCTCCAGGGCAGGAGCAGTCCGTGTACTGTGCCTGGTTTGCCAGAGGCCAGCTCTTGGTGGGTTTTAAAAGTCACTTTAAGAAAATCTTTAAGACTTTTAATTGTCTTTCAAGAAACTGAGAAACATCCTAAGCAGCGCATTTCGCCTCTAAATTCCCGTGGCTCTCGGAAGAGCTGTTCACTTCGAGGAGCCCGGCGGCGGGGCGTGCGGGACCGGCGGGGCCAGGCACGGCTGGGGCAGCCCGGGGCAGGGGGACCGGACTGCTCGGAGACATCGGCTGAGAGCCAGAGAGCAGCGGAAAAACACGGAGTGTGTGACTGCAAAGGCACCGCAATAAACCCCGCCTGGGCATGAGGCTTGGCTAAACCAAGCTCATGGACGTGGAGTCTAAGAATGCGAAGAGAGTTTGGAAGCAAGTTCGTAGCTCTTGTAATTGCAGCCAAGCTTTAAAACATAATTAAGGTGTTCTGAAAAAAACCTCTTTGCCTAATTAAAACAGAATTGAAGTCATTATTGGGGGACGAGGCAAGCTCTGCCCCTCCCCAATCTACAGTTCAGCAGTGTTGTGAAGGTTATCTCTAAAAAGTTACTATTTTAAACCTGTACATCTATCCATACTCACTGATTAATTATATGTGTAATAAATATTTCACAAAATAAGACTGAAGGCCATATTCTTAATAATCACAACATATCAATTAGTTCCTATAAAGCAGAGGAGGAGATGTGCTGTGGGCAGTCTCGGTCAGCTCCAGTCCTGGCTGAAGAAAACTTCAGGCAGCAGCAGCAGTGGGCACTATGCTGCCAATTGCACTGAGTCTTCAGCTTCAAGTAGGGAGTTTGGCCCTTGGGATGTGCTGCAGAGATTGAGAGGGAGTGGAAATCTGTACAGTCCACTTGCTCTAGGTGAGGGATGAGGAGCTGCTTGTCTGGGACTAGAAGATTATTGGACAGGATGCATCGGTGCGTGACTGTGGTGATGGATAACCTGTATGTCCCGTGGCAAAGAAAGCATCCATGCCCTTGCTCTAACCTGTGCATGAGTCAAATAGAGTTGTAGAATAGTTTGGGTTGGAAGGGTCCTTAAAGGTCGTATCATTCCAACCTCTCTGTCATGAGCAGGGACACCTTCCATCAGACCAGGTTACTCAAAGCCCCATCCAACCCGGCCTTGAACACTTTCAGGGATGAGGCAGTCACAACTTCTCTGGGAAACTTGTTCCAGTGACTCACTACCCTCACAGTAAAGAATTTCTTCCTGACATCTAATCTATATGTCTCTTATTTTAGTTTAAAACCATTCCCCCTAGTCCTATAACTATCTGCCCATGTTAAAAGGTACTCTCCCTCTTTGTTATAAGCCCCTTTTATTGAAAGGCTGAGTCATAGGAGTTCTTTGAGGAAACATCTCTTGGCACCACATTCCAAACACAATCATTATCTGAAGTGGAGTGGACAAGAAAATATTAGGGTCCTGACTTGCTGCATCTGAAGCTAAGGCAATTAGCTGTGTGCCTGCACCATGGGCCAAGAGAGCTATCCTGCCCAGTGCAGACGATGGAAGGGAAGTCATCTCAGTCTGATGTCAGGATGACAAGGAAATTGCTTCTGTCTGCCCTTAAACACACTGTTACCAAGTCCCCAGACATAAGAGTTGCTTTCATATGAAATCTAAGAAAGCTTGTAAAAATTACTTTGGTGGTAGAGAGGAAATAAGTTCTCATACTTTTACCCAGCCTTTCTATGCAAAATTTGGGGTGAATGATGGAACACATCTTTTCACTGTCTCCAGTGCTCCTTCATATCTGCAGTAGCTCTTTGATTTTCTTAGGTTATAAACCAACAGACCTATCTGAAGGAAACACAGGGCAAAGCAACTGGGGAATGTAAATTGTCATGGCTTCATCTTGGGTCAACGTGAATGCAGTGAAATATGCCTGGGACAGACTGCCCTGGAGGTCTATAATGCAGAACAGGAGTGACAATATTTCTCCTATAATAACAGGTGCTGCTTCCTACCCCCCCATCACATATACAGAGAGATGAATACGGTAATAGCTGTCAGGAGCATCTGTTCATTACTTATGCAAGTCAATCCTACATTGTGCTTTAGGGTGTAAAGTGATCCCTGCAGAAAATCCATCCCTACAGGCACCACTATCACAGAGTAAGATGTATTATGGCTGATTTATTTTTTTAATCCAATGAAACTTAAGTATTCGCTACTCATTTCTTAGGAAGGAATAGGAAACCAACTATCTAACAGAAATAACTCATGGATGGCAAAAGGAAGATGGATTAATACAGACAAATATGTCATTTAAATATGTGATATGACTTGCAGAGTCATATTCAGATAGTGCAAGGACATGCAAGATATTTAAGCTTTGTTAATAGGAAGAGTTAGGTACCTCTGCAGAAGAATCCAGATGATGCAGACAGGGCAGTAAACATGGACATTCTGAGAACTAGTCAGTGAGACGCACCAGAGTAAGACTTAACAGAATTTGTTTTCAGATTATGGTCTTGTTTCAGTTCGTGGAGAAATGAAGAGTTACACAGCAGCCTCAGGAGCCCAACCTGACTGGTTTCATTACTCATTCTCTCACTTGCTTTCTGACTTTAGGGGGAAAAATTATCATTTCATTCCTCAATTTTCCTATGTGCAATAGAAGGATATTAGCATTTCACATTCCCTTTAAAGTGGTCTGAAAGAGAGATTAGAAATCCCACACTGAACAACAAGAAGAGTTGTTATTGTTAGATGTGCCTTGAAATGAGTGTGGCAAAATATGGCTCTGACATTACTGACCTTTAGAGTAAGTATGAAAAAGCACCTCAATCAATATGTCTTGCCAGCAAATGCTACTTGCTAAACCAGGTAAATCTGAGCAACTGGAGGGAAAGCAGACTGTCAGGGTAAGGCAGTCCTTGCTCAACCAGCACATTTCAGTACATTATTCTTGGCTCTGGCTCCAGCTATTTTCAACAGCACTAAACATTCATTAGATTAAATCAAATGAACCACATTCTTTAAAAATAGCCGGAGCCTTGTCGTGCCAGTTGGAAAAAACAACAACTTTATTGGGTACTAAAACAGATAAAATAAATTAAAAATAAATAAATAAATGGAGTCATATTCCTTCCTGGCCCAAGAGAATATAACTCCAAGGAGAGATTTTTGGCTCCTCAGTTCAGCACAGTGGTAGGTAAAAAAAGAACATTCTCAACTAGCTAAACCAAACAAATTAAGAAGAAATATAGACAGTCCAGCACAACCTCTGTGCTGAACTGCCATGTAGGCATATGTTCAGCAAATGTTAGAATATATCATTCCTGAACCTTCTGCTGTAGATGTCAGCACATCAGATGGATTTATGGCAGCTCAGAAGAGTTGCCATGACCTCACAACATCCTGGCACACCAGTTCCACCACAGAGCCTTAAAGGCCACAGCCAGACCTGTCTGCTCTGCTGTGACAGACCTCATCTTTACAGAATTCTCATCCCACCTCTCCCAAACATCAGAAGTCCCTTACTGACACTAACCTAACTTTTTTTCCTGATTTACAACACATCTTTTTTCTTTCTTGGCATCCTATGAAGAAGGAAGAGTCCATGGAAGAATAGAAGTTGCCTGGAGATTTAACTCCAAAAGTATCTTTAAAAGATCATCAAGTAATGGTGGGTGTAGAGCAGACCACAGAATAAGACGCACATAACTGCTTTAATGTGATTTAGCCTGTTTCAAGGCAACTTAGAGTTGCCCCCAAAATATTCAGGTAGATATAACTTAGGATAGTTTTACCCAGTCTTGCGAGCAGAACACACCTGCAGAGCACATGTGCCCCTTCAACCTCCAGCCTAACTCTGCCTCTCAGAGATCTCAGAACAGATTCCTACATTGTTCAATTCCTCTGGTTTCCTGGGCACAGGACCAATTCCACTACATACACAGTTCCTTCCTAAGCAGTAACCATTTGCTGACAGTGAGTTGCTTAAGAAAACAGTTACAAGCTGGTGTAAAATACAACCCTGCTACCATCCTCCAAGACCTTACGGCGGGTTCACCTGCTCTTGGACTGGCTCTACTGCTTCAGCAAGGTCTTGTGTGATCAGAGAGCACTTGTCTGGCCTACCAGCAGTACCACCAGATAAGTTATGCTCAGGTGAGACCACAGCAAAGAGCCTCAACTCACAAACCAGTTTAACCTAAGAGGTCCAGTTAGTGAAACCACATACCACATTATGTTAGTCTGTTATTGATTGGTTGCTGGAGAGGCATGCTGGATGGTGGACACAACCCAAACAAACTACTGGTCAGAATAAAAAAAACCCAACTCTTCAGCAGAAAAGTATGAAATAAAAAATTAAAGCAGGTTTTGTGTTTGTTTCCTGAAGTACTTATCTCCATTAAACAGAGACATATCTTTGGGAGTTACAGCAATACCCAATGACAGAAGACAAGAAGCATTAAAGCACTGTCTTTTAAACATGTTTTGGCTCCTGTCTTACTGTCTTGGGTCTCAGTGGGGAAATCATAAGCCTATCTGAGCCCTTCATGGTCTGCTTTCCAAGACAAAAGGGAGCCTTACCCACTTGTGCCTGACAAGGTGAGTTGTTGTTTTAGCAACTACAAACTAATAGTGTAACAAAAATATCCCTGGCTTGCCTGTCCCAACTTGCCTGAGGTTGTTCTATTTGGATGGTAGAGATTTTCCTCTTTCAACAACATTTCTCCTTCCTTAGTGGAAGTTGTGACCAGTTTCGGTTTGTTTGTTTGTTTAATGAAAGAGTATTCAGACTATTTTCCTGAGATGTCCTGCAGCAAAACTGCAAGTTCTGCTCATCACCTTTTCTTCACTCAGTGCCCAACACAATTATGGTTCAAAGGAAGCTAAAAGAAAAACTGAAAAACTGGCACCCAGTATTTGCTAGTTAGAGAGAAAAATTTCTCTGTTTTGCCAGTCTGGAGGAATTGGTCTGGAATTAAAGTAAAATTCAATGTCAATATTGTAAAAGCTTTTATTTATTTGGACCAAATGATTGCATTAAATGTGTTTTCCACATCCCTTTTATTCTATGGTGAAAAGAACACAGAGGATTTCTTACTAGGCAATGTTTACAATGGCAAAACTTTCTGATTTACAATACCAGATCTAAGACAAGCATAAAAGAACCTGTAAAGCTGTTATTGAAACTTATGGTGGGTATAAATAACAAGGGCACACATAACAGGCAGCCTGCTGTGAGGAGAATTGAAGAAAAAAAGTATTTTTAAAGCTATTTTTATCAGCTGGTGGAATGGCTGGTTAGAAAACAATCCTTCTGCTTTTCTCAGTGTGGAGCACCTCTGCCTGCTTTCATTCTTTGGTGTCCACATACTAGCAGAGTAATGCCATTTTGAGGATGTTAGCTCTCTGACAGGCAGGATTTCTGATGATGTCCTGCGAGAAATGCTGCTCCTGGGAATGCCAGTGAGCACTTGCTGGTCTAGCACCAATACTCCAGAAATCCCCCTTTTGTTTGGTACCATGGGACATTGCCAAAAGATGCATTTCTACACATTGGCATTTCCAGTTACCACAGGACAAAAAACCCTCTTGTCTTTCTGTAAGATAGACAATTACATGATGTCATGGAGTACTTTTTAATTCCTATGTTCAGGCAAAATCTTGGTATGCAATAGCCCCACATTACATGATAGTTCCATGAAGACTTCGAGTTGTCAAGAGCCAACAGCCCTGCCAAAACCCTTTGTAACCTTTTCTGTCTCTTCCAGGTGCCTGCTCCTTTCTGCCACTTCACCTGTGCCAACAGAAATGTTTATGCAGACTCACAGTGAATTTGGTCCACAAATGGATCCAGGTTAAAATTAACCTAGGCTGGAAAAAAGAGTGTTTTAGCCCTTGGTCTGCCTTGGTCCTCCTGTCAGTATTTTTCAGATTTCACTGCAAAAGCCTTGAGCTTTATGGCTGTTGAATCACCTGCACTGCTGTACTATCTCCTGGTCTCGGTGATCCCACTCTCTGTGGTAGATTCTGGCTGCTTGGGTAGGCACAGGACACATACCTGATGCTCAGAGAGGTTCAGCCTCCCCATGTGAGACAAAAGGGGCACTTCTATCTGGCTGACTAGCTCAGCTGGGAGAGGCACCAGCCCCCAGTGCTGCTGAGCACAGGCCCATCTCTGTTGTGCCTGAGGGTCCTGTAGCGTGTTTTATGACAGCAATCAGAAGCTGATGGGAGTGGAATGTGCATTTTTGCATCTTTACGTGCAGAAAGGCACATCTCTGGAGTAATAAGGAAAGGCTGCAGCAGACTGAACACTGCAGAATGTGCACAGGTGAAGGCTGTGCACCAGCAGCTGTCCCGTGGAGCAGCACTGTGTATGCACAGCACAACCACAGCAAATCTGTCTGAACAGAGGTGCAGTGGCCAGGAAGACTATGAGGTGTAAAGCCTGAGCCACCTTCCCCAGCCATCCATGCACAAAGCTTTTATACAGGTCAGATTGGCCTGCCTCTGCAGCAAGAACACCCTGACTCCTTCACACTGCATGAAACCTAATCTGACTTCTGCAGTCAGTGAGAGGAAAAGTGTTCTTATTTCACTGAGTAAGAGTCATGCAGAGTTAATAAATTCTTCAGTGCTTTTCTGAAGAATGTCATTTGGTTCTTAGATCCAAAATCTAATGCAATTCCCACAGACTTCCAAGGAAACTGAGTATATATTCCTTGGCAAAATGCAGCTATTAACTTAAAATCCTGAAGATACATGAATCTACAGAGAAACTAAAAAGCTGGAAGGAGTAAAACTAAAATGTATGAAGACCTAAAAATACTTGTTAGAAGTGTGTCTTGAGTTCAAAGATTTCAGTGTTCCTGCCCAGTGCGGAAAACAGAAAAATGCCCTTAAAATATGAACACTGGGTGCTACTGTTGAACTTGTAATCTTTTTGGCTTGAAAAAGAAAAGGGCAATAAAACCCCTGTAGTTTGGCATCAGGCAGTTTAATGTTATTGGTGAAAAAAATGGAACCTTAGCTTCACTCCATGAAAAGAGGAGTCACCAACTCTCAGGAGCTGCAAACTTTCTTGCCTAAAAGAAGTCAGGGATGCTTTACTATGTGAAGTGTATGATTATTGTTTCTGTTGGAAGGCATACCTTGAGTGAGGCTGGAGGCTATCCCAACCATTCCTGCAATATGCAAGCAATTATCTCTATTTTTATGCTGTGTAAAATTTAATTTGTATTTTGCAAACTTTGGAAAGAAAAAAATACATATTTTGTTGTTCGTCAATTCTGCAGATTCAATAATTGTTCTGTGCATTTATGAAGAATATATGATACATATGTAAAATAGCATTTTTTAATAAATGTTTAGGACATCCAAGGACAAGAATGGTTTAACCTCTGTCACCCTGTTCTGAATTGTGAGAGACTTAGTTAAACAGATTTAAGAAAAATGTAGTCAAACATAGACTGCCTTTAAGAAAAGAAAAATACAATTCTGGAGTTAAAGGGAACATTTTATAGAAGAGATAAGGTTCCTTATGAGACCAGTAAATATGAATGGAAAAGGATATGCTGGCATTTATATAAATGACCTTATGTTCTAGACTTTTAGACCATCATAGTGACAAGCACATTAACTCCGCTTTCTAAAATTTAGGTTTAACCTGAACTAAGCAAAGTTGACATTGTTTCAGGCTCTTTTGAAAAATGTGTAACCTAGGAACAAGTGCTCTGACAAAATGCTTATGTAAATGACAGGAAAATCAGGCTTCTCGTGTCAGGATCAATATATCAAATCTGTGCAGTGGGCTGGAGCAGATACACAGAAACATAATTTCTATTACTGGAAATATATTATTTAATACACATGTGCTTTGCTTTGCAGTTTGCCTATCTCTGGCTCAGACCAGTCAGGGAAATGGGATTTTTAGCAGAACTAGTTCACTTCAAAACATTCTCATAAAATATTTGTTTAAGATTAGCAACGGAAGGACTAGCCCAGCAGTGTACAGGCGTTGCAGGATGCAAATACCATGTTTAGGATTAGTCCCTTTAACTGTCTGGAAGCTGAAAGAGTGGGGAGGCAACATTTTGGGTAAGCCTAAATCATCAATCATTAGAATTTGTGTTACTGCAATTCTTATAAGTACCATAGGTTCAGTCTATGTGATGGTGCTATTAAAAACTTCATTTACAGTTTGACCTTAAGTTTGTAGGGATGTCAGGCATGAACCCAGAACCAGCAGTTCATTTTTCCTTCATGCTTAAACTTTAAACATTTCAGGCAAAAGGATCAGGCAGATTATTGAGCAAGGCAGAAAATCATGAAGTAATAATGAATACTGCTGCACTGAAGCTGGTTACACAGCAAAAACCAGATCCCACTCTTCATCCACAGTTCTAGATGGATTATGGTTTGATGTCCATCTGTGAAAATGCTAAATTTAGTCTGGCCTCAGAGGAAACAGAAGATGCAAGTGCTGCACATGCTCCTGTTGATCTTTGAGGATGACCTTCCTGTTGGTTCCATGGGCCAAGCGCTACACAACAACTCCCCCTTTCCCACCACACCACATGTATTTCAAGACACACGACAAAATACAGAGGAAATAGATTTCACTCAAGGAGCTATTTTTATACCCTTCCTCCGGACTGCTTGTTTTTCACAAGTGTGGTGGAGGAATGGAGATGTTATGGCTGTTGGCTTCAGCTCAGAGCTTGTATAAAACCTCATGGTACAAACTGAACTCTCTATGCTGCCTGCTTGCTCTGGTGTCTGCACTGCACTGAGGCACCACAGCTCCAAGGAGAGGAAACAGAACGCATCTATAAGGTTCCTGTGCAGTTAATAAGAGGAGTATTCAAATCATTTTCAGTAGGAGTCTCCCTTGGATAACTGCAGAGCACTTTGGATAATACCTGATCTGGTCTCTTGAACCTCAGTACCACAACTGGAGCCAAAGTCCTTTCTCAATACAACAACCATTGCCTAGACTCTGTGAGCACCATTTGGACTGCAGTCTTGCTTGTCCAGGTATGTCCAGGCTGTGTGAGGAGCTGTGGTCCTGAGCCTGACACAGAGGAGAACTCTGCAGTAGTGGTATTATTCCCTGTGAAAGCATGAAAATGCCTTCCAACAATGACTTTACAAGCAAACTTCAGCAGGACATGAGAGTCTTAGAGAAACAACAAAGAGTTGGGAGAATGCCTGGTTATGTTTTGGCAACTCAGCTTTCCTTCTCTGCCTCACCTTAAAGTGCTTAGCCACATCTACCTGAGTACTGTTTAAATACCTCAGACCGACAGAAACAAGGCAAGAGCAAAAAGAAGCAAGAGAGGAAGCAAGTCCAGAGAGGCCATAAGAGAAAGCTTCTTTGGACCTGCAATCCCTCTTCCCCTGCCCTCAGTACCACCACTGAGTTTCTCTCCAGTTCCCTTTCCAGACCAGGTGTTGAACCCCTTGGCATTCTTGGTGAGCTCAGTGTGCCACAGCATCTTAATTTCCCTCCAGGTTTTTTTCCAGTGATAAAACCAGCACAGACACTGTACAATGAAATTTGGGATTAAGCTGACGAGACTAGGTGGATCGATTTTACCCCCTGTCAGAAGGGGAAGCAAAGACAAAGTAAACAAGAAAATTTGCAGGCCTTCTCTGTTTTAAACAAAGACTCCTGTGTTTAAAATAATAAAAATCCACAGTACAAAAGCAAAGCAACTTCCCCCAAAATAGCCTTTCCTGTTCTATCAAAGCATTCATCAGAATTGTATTTCTCCACAAAAATAAAGTCCCAGGTAGAGCACTGGATGTCTTTTGCTTTGATTAGATAACAAAGCACCAGAAGCAGTAAGTATAATTGAATTTACTGGTACCTGGTATGTCCTAAACAAATCCAGGTGGCTGAATGTAGGTGTTAGTATCTAGTGGTGCCATACTGAAAATGGGAAAAAATCATGAAACAGAAACACCACATCAGAGAAACAGGGCTGTTCACGAGCCATGAGAGCACGGCTCCAACAGCCCCCATCCGATCTGCACCCACAACTTGTAGTGGAAGTGGAAGACACATGTTTGCCATGCTTGGTCAGACTGTGCCCAGCTTAGTGCTTGGACTAACACTGCCTCTTAGGCTTGACTAGGCAAGGATTTGTTAATGTAATTTTGCTTTCTTGATGTACCCCACAGGTAAAATCTCTGGTGGAGCTACAGGCATAGTGACAGGAATACCCCCACACAGGTGTGGCTCATCCTCTCAGCCCTGACTTGGCCAAGCCCTTAGACACAATGAAAATCAGGTTTCCTTACCCATATTGCCAACTGATGCTAAATATTTGTTCATTTTGTTATTATTTTGGAGATAATAGAGTCCAGGAGAAGGCATAAACATGGATAACCCTAAGGACAGACACTTTATGGATGTCTGAGTTCTTTTACAGAGGGACTTTGAAAAAGGGAAAAGCACAGAAGTCTGGGATCCAAATATACCAGTAGGTAGGGGAGTGAGGCAACACCAGAACTCCAGCTCTGGGGCAGACATTGCCCAGTGAGGGAGGAAGGAGTGATATGATAGGAAAAAACTGTGAAGGGCCATGAAAGTGAAGACAGAGAGACATTGTTTTGTGAGAGACAGGAGGGAGACAGTAGAGGAAAGAAAAAAAAGGAAAAGGTGACCTGACTGAAATAACCTAGTGGTTTTGAGCTCTTTCATCTTTTCCCATTCCTCTCACAACTGCATGGAGCCACACTTGTACACTGAGACAGAGCAGCATCCTGAGCTGGGCCACGGCAGGCCTTGGTGCCATGTCACACCAGGCTGGCTGACTGACTTGTTTCCAGCTGCTCTATTATCATTGCAAAGGAGTGAAAATGCAGCAAAAACTCTTTTGATGTGATTTTTCTATGTAAGCCACGTCTTGAACCTGTAACAAGGATGCCATAAGGCACTAAATGCCAGCAGAAGGGGTCCACATGACCTCTCTTGAAATACAGCCTATACTACAAAATTTTGATTCTGAACACCCTTGTTGGAACATTATCAGGATTAGAGGTGAGGGTTTGAGTTTTTTTATTTAAATATTGCATATTTATATTGACAATGGGAGCCTGAATATTGTTTAATAGAAACCCCATGACCTGTTTGTGTACCAGTTAAATCAACTTTGTTACCTAATGAAATGTTTCCTTTAGTTCAGAGCCTTGCAAACATTTTAATCAACTGCTCTTCATTAAGGCTTTCAAAAACAAAAACAATTTCTCAGCCTCTACAAGGACAAACGAAGGTTTAATGCAGCTTCTGAATTCTGAAAGCTTAAAACTTCTGAATTGTCCTCACACAGCTCCCCTGGGACATCAGAAATCATTACCATTGAATACATTTGCAACAGAGATTGCTTAAAACACAACAGAGAAAGCCCATGAGCCAATGCAGATCACAATTCAATACCCAACAAGAACTGAGATACAATAAAAGCAGCCTAGACTCCTTTCCTGCACTAAAATCCAAGATGTTCTTAAAAAGAGATGTAGGAAGAAACAAGTATGCTTCTCCCTACAAAGATGATTCTTCTGAGACCAGGAACTGAAGGAAAGAGACTTTTAAATGCAACATAAGCCAGATTAGCCTGACCAGCTTTGCACACTAATCTGCCATCACACCTACCAGCCACAGGCTCTCTCAGGCTGCAGGATCGTGTAGGAGACCCTCCCAACACATAACCCATGACCCGCACAGCACCAAAACTCCTGTCCCTCCTGCCCACAGTCTGGTGCTTTCCCAGTTGATGAACCAGGCCAAAGTGGCCTGTCTGGGAAGTGCAGGTAAGATGCTCACTCTGCTAACATGTGCTTTGCAAGATCTATGTTCCCTCTTCAGCTGAAAGAGATCCAACTGTTTGTCTGTTTGCTCTGTCACAAGGACCCACCACTGCCACCAAAGCCCTACTGTTAAGTGGCTGTCTGCCTGCACAGCAAGATGTTTGCATAGCATCCTAAAAAAATATAGTCCTCATCTCCTCCAGAGATATGCACCAGACATGAGTATCCTGTGGGCAGGATCTGGCTTGGGATCCTGAGCAGGACCTTCCTTTCACATTTCATCAATCCAAAACAAGTGCTGTGAAACCCTATCTCTTTTTTAGCACTTTCTTTTTGTAAGTTGCTTAAAATTACTGCAAGAAATAACTTTTGTTACACTTTGAATTATCCTTTGCGTTTGATGTTACAAGAAAAATGCTGTGTAAGAGGTCGTAAGACAAGACTTTTTACAATCAAGATTCATCTAATGGGCCAAATTCAAATTTGGAATCATTCAAAGTTAATAGGTTGACACCAGGAAAACGCTTGTGGCAATGTGCTTAATGAATATTGGCTAGGTTGTTTTCCATCCAAGTGGATTTCTCTCTTTATTTGAAATTTATAACTTAATACTTTAGATCTCAATTATAAGGTAAAAGAGAAATAAATAAATCTCACAGCTTTCCTGTAATTAATCATGTGGGATAGTTCAAACAGAGCATCATTCCTGGTATCACAGACCTTTCTTTTTCCCAAAAAACCCAACAAAACCCAAAAACCATCCTGCAAATTCTAGAGTACAGTAACAGAGACTGCAGACTTCCTTTTACTCAGTCATCTGTAAATTACTTGAAAAAGGTTAATTTCAGAAACCTGCTTGCTTTTTTACAGAGGGTAGTTGCAAACACTGTCAGATCATGCAAAAGGATGGAGGATACTTGTGCATTGAGCTGGAGTCAGGTCATGAAAAAAAATCCAATCTGTATCCTCCAAGGGACACAGACAGGAGTCAGATGGAAGGCTGAGAGACCAGTCCTTACCTTACAGTCTCTGCACTTTCACTGATCAACAGAGATCTGTACAGATATTTCATTACAAAAGGTAGGAAGCATTCTCTTCTGTTAGCTTCACATCACGTTTTTCCATTTGCAATATTTTATGCTAATTCACCACCTATTTTCAAAGGAATAGTGTAAAAGGGTGAGGAAGAGCCAGAGCACGTGTTCGGTTGTGAAGTCTGGTTTTGTATTTCCAGTGGCTTTCAGTTAGATTGTTTAAAAAGGTTTGATGAAGACTTGCACTGAGGGTTTACAAAATGTTCTGGTGATCCCACCGAATCTACTGCTCTTCAGGTCTTGGCTGATGTATTACTTTCTTTACTCTTTCACTTCAAGGATAGTAGGTAGCTTCTGTAAGTCATGATTTACATTTACACTCCACCACAAGTTATAATAGGACCAAACAGAGTTAATTTGCCATGTCCCTCTATGCAGATATAACTATGTTTTCATACTTGGTAAAACTCTCCATATTTCTAAAATAGATGGCAAATGCTATTACTAGAAATGTTAAGTTTTGAGTATAGGTACCTTCTGTTCTTGAAATTACAGTGCTTGTAATAGCAAAGAATTATGTGTCTTGGTAGTTGCAAGCAAAATTCAGCTGTTAACCTGCTTTTCTGCAACTGTGTATGTTTATGTACTTGAAGCAGACAGGGAACATCACTGATGTTGATATAAGATGTGCCAGCCTTTGCTCTGGGTTGTAGAAAAAGGCTAAAAATTTTGGAAGCCTGGACAAAGGGATTCTGCATCCAACCAGCGCCTGAAGCTCTTGGAAGTAGAGAAAGACTCAGTTCTGCCCAGTCAGAAGCTTTTTATGATGCTAACCTTTCCAGCATCTCATGAGACCAGCAGGCTCTTTCAGCAGCTACTGCATTTTCCCCTTTAAACTTACCCCTCTTTATTCCCAGCATCTGTTCATTCAGTTTAAACAATTTCCTGTTTTCCTAATAGAAGGAGAACTGATTAGACACAGAGGCTATTTGCTGTACTCTGGCCAAAATTGTGGATTGGGTGGTTGTTTTTATTATTTCTAGTTGCACTTCTGGAGAGTCCATTAATTCCAAGGCTCCCTGATACAGCTTTGGTACAGACAGGAAGAAAATAGGCCAAGGAAGAAAGAGATATAAGGAAATAAAGGCCATGAATACCAGGCTGGAGCCAAGTGGGCTCAAACTCACTTGGTACCTGCTGGCCCAAGAGCTGGCTTCAACCTGGGAGCTGTGGCAGCATGTCAAGTGAGAGAACCTGCCCACAGGCAGGCAAAACATGCTAGCAAAGGCTCAGTGCCCTGCTGACACAGCCTGGTGGCTTCCAGGTACGTGCCAGCTCTGGCCCTCCAGCCACAGCCTGGCACTGTGCCCATCCTGCCATACCTGCAGTGCAATAGTGACCTGGAGCTCGTGCAATCATGCCAAAAGCAGAGTTCCCATGTGCCCTGCCAGCCTCCAGCCCTTGCACCACCCTGTCTCCATCCTCAGGACTTCCTGCCTCCCTTTTCACAGCCTACTCTTGCAATTTTTAGATTCATTTAAGCAAAAGCACTACAACCTGGTGCTCTCAAATGAAGTTTGAGTGGTGTCACCCAGTGCCCTTCAGCAGAGGACACAAGCCTGACTTGTGCCCCCCTGGCTCCCTGTGAGTCATGCCAGGCAGTGGCTGCTCTCACACCGGGCTGACTCTCAGCTTTACCTTTCTGTTTATTCACAGATTTAATTTGCATATAAGCAACTGCAACACTTCCCAGCAGGGAGCTGAGGACCAGGACAGGCTCCTGTGGTGGCAGCAGCAGGGCAGGACCCTGGGCATGCAGCAGGGAGGAGAGGTGGCAGCGGGTCTAAGACATGCAGGAGGAGTTTGGAGTTCACACAGCAGACAGAACTGATAGCTGAGGGGATCAGATGTGAGAGGAGAAGATGAGCTCTCCTCCCTCAGATTTGGATCAAAGGCCTCTTTAAGGGAAACTGTGATAGCAGACCCCGGCCCTGCAGTGCTGCTCTGTCCTGGGTGTGTGCCACTCCCTCTCCCAGGCTCTGCCGTGGGAGGGCTGGACTACAGCTCAGTTTCAGTGCTTTTTCTCCAAACAAACAAAACCACCGAGCTTAACTTGCTCAACTAACAATGGATCAAATTCTATTTCTCTTAATGCAGAGGGGAAAAGATTTAAAAAGCCAGTGCAGGTTGCAGGCTTCAAGTCAGGAGTGGGATGATATGAGCCTTTCCTACCTGGACCTTACTTGCATTGTGCATGGCCAGAAGTGGGGCCACAGCCAAAAGGAGACCTGCTCTGGTCCCACTGAGCTCAACCAGTTCTGGACTATCACTCTGCAGCACCTCCTAAGCCTGGTTACGTGGATGCTGTATGTGGGACACACATTGCTCAGAACAGAACGGCGGCCACAGACATCACAGAGATGCACAATATTTCACCATTCACTGCGGTGAAGCCTAAGCTTTCAGGATAATACCAGGGATGTGTTTTGTTGCACACTGATTGTATTCTTTCCCCACTGTACTGTGCCATTAGACATGACATCTCCAGTTCAAAAGGCAGTAGTGTGTACCAGTGCTCACTGGTGGGCTCTTTGCAATTACAGACAGGCAGTAGGGGTATACTAAAAGAACATGAACTGGTGAGCACTGTGGTGCTCATAAAATAACATATCCACAATTTGGGGTATCCTGGGTATATTCACAGCATGACTTTCCCTCCCTCTAGGCCATTAGGCACTGAGAATAGTCCCTTGCTTGTTTAAAGGTGTTACTTTTATCCAGAATCAAAAGACAATAATGATTACCACATAGCAAAGGACGCACACGTACAAACATGGATTCATGGACATGGAGTCAGGCTTGTGCTGTGCCCGTTCACAGAGACCTGGGAACAAAAGTCACCAACGACTGAACAGTGTTGTACCCACGCTGACTGCAGGAGCAGCCCAAGAAGCTTGGCACTTACATGATACAAAAGGGAAAATCCAAAACAATCTTAAGCCTGCCGGATTGTTGCCTACCTTTTCCTGAAGGGAAGAAGCAATCCATCTCCACACTGCTGCGGGAATGGGAAATGCAGAGAGCACTGCTGGGGACCAGACCCTCCTGAGGTGGGCTGCGCTCCGTGGTCCGGACCAAGCACCAGCCTGGCCTTTCACTTGGCCTCTCCAGCAGCTCCACTGTCTGCCCCACCTGAATGCTCAGCTCGCTGCTGTGGCCCGCTGTGAAGTCCTGGAGCACCACAGTTAGTTCACACCCTCCAGACAACTGCTCAGGTTAAACAGAAAGGAAAAAAAAAAAAAAAAAAGAAAAGGAATAGACATTAGAGAGTGTAGGATGAAAGCAATCATATTTGCATCCTATTTACACTGGCAAAGACAGGATTTGTATTCCTTAGAAGCCAAGTTAATCATTTCTTTTGTCAAAGTTCAATGTGTTGTGGCCCTGGTTTCCTTTACTTCTTATTGACTTTGCTGGGCTGAAGTGAGACACCAAAGCTACCCACCCATTAACCTTTCGAATGCCAGCTGTGAGGGAATTTTTTTGAGCTGTAAATTTTCTAGCTGTGAGTGTCCATCAGAAACCTTGTGGGGTTTTTTTGTTGCTTTGGTTTATGGGGTGACTTTCTAGACTGCCAATAGCCCAGGCTGCCTCAAGGCTGTGCCTCATGGCAGGACAAGCTCCAGCTCTCCCCTCTACAGAATGACCTAGACACATTCCCACATGCCACCAGTGCAGTGAGGAAACAGCTTCTCTTTTCTTGCAAGACAAGAAACATACCCTCATCTTCCCAATCTTGCTCTAGGGACCTCTTGGGAGATTAGGAAATCCTGATGGGGCAGATCAGAAAAACTCCTCCCATGCTCTCTGATGGAACCCAGAGGTGTAAATATATAAACACAGTGTGATTGATTATATGCTGACTTCCAGGATTTGTACCTAAGAATAAATGTATCATCTTACTTCCGTACTGAGCACTGGCAACCTGCTGCTTTCCTTCAGCCTCACACCCTGTGACTCTGAAGGAACAATTCTGTTCTCTGTGTAGTCACAGTCTCTATATAACTAGAGACCGGATATATAAGCACTTGTGCATACAGCAGAGCAAAACAGAAGAAGGGATTGCAGAAGCTTGTTTTTAACAGAGCTAGGGTTTTTTTTACAGATTTGGATTTTAGAGCTGGATTCTTGGGTGTCTAAAAAGATGTGAGAACAAATCTAAGTTTTTCTGGAGCAAGGAATCATTCTCAATGCTCCTCTGCAATGTGCATTGCTTGCTGTCTGCCTGTCATTAGGGGCCCTCCTTCTTTGTCCTATATGCTGCCTGTTTCCCTGAAATATGTAGGAATCTGTGAGGTCCTTATTCCAGTGTCAACTTTGACAGAAATTTGGATGGAAATCAGTTCACTGATTGCAAAGTTATTAAGATGAGAATAGCAAACAAGCTGATTCAAAACAGAATAATAGCATAAACCTGTTTTTCTTAGGATACGAAGCTAAGACAAAGGATCATATACAATGTTTTTAAAGGAACAACTTGCAAATCCAACTGAATTGGAATAAATATTTTCAGATGCTGAGCAATCGCAAAATCAGTGAAAACTGGGGTCTGCTTATCAGCTTGAATGGAGGAGCCTTTGAAGTGATCGTGCTAATTTCTACAGACTTTTTTCTTCAGCTGGTATGAACTCAAAATCCCTTATCTCAGCTCAAGCAGCCCGGCATACACACCCCCACGGGAACAGCCTGTCTCCCCACTCAGTGGCATAGCGGTTTGTGTGTCCAGTGCAGATGTGAAAGAAGTCACACTCACAGGGGTGATATTCACAATTACAGAAAGGGGTCAGTGGACAAGGACTGGCTCTCACCTGTCCTGTGTCTCTGCCGTAGACGAAATGCTAGATTTGGGGAAGAAGAAGGAAATAGTTCTCTGAAAGATTATTTGTAAATAAATAGAAAAAAAACCAAACAAAACAAACCACGGCAGCTGTTTGAGGCCATTCAGACAACGTGCTGGCATTAATCCTGGCAGAAAGAGCTCAGTGGTTGATGAAAGCACACAAGAGACCATTTTAGCACCTATCTAGGCAGTTTATCAGCAAACCCACTTCTTGTTACACTGACATAATCTCCCCATAACTGGAGTACAGACATTCAAAGGTATGGTAAGACTAAGACATTGCTATAATATTTGCTGAGGTTTCTTTGCTATGGACTCATTTGGGGAGTACAAAATCTTCTTGATTCAACATGGTATCTGATTTAGTGTGGCATGGGATATTTAAGACACAAGGAAAAAGAAAGATTCCTTCTTGCTAAATACACTAACAAATCTTAACATATGTGATGAATTTCCCCTTAACTCTTGCACTGTTCCTTGCTAAGTAAATTTATAAGTATGTCCCCCTAGTTATGCTATTTATGATATATTCTCTGACAATAATCAGTTCTCTCCTTTTTTTATGGGAAAACGTTAACAAATACTCTGCTATATCAACGTCTCTCCCAGAGTATTTTAGAGCATCTCCGTGCCCTATCGCGGAATACCACTAGGTGTCCGTGTTTGCCATCACACAGCAAGTGAATTTGCTATAAAGAATTAACTCTTGCTCGTCTGATCTAAGAATGAGGTGCAATGTCTGGGCATGAAGAAGCTGGTTCAGACAGCATCCCAGGACTCATTGCTTTCAATGATACGGGCAGAGGATATTCCAGAATATTAAAACATTTTCTTCAGATGGTTTGGGTTGAATTTTGAAAAACAAGTAATTTTTATTGCTTAAACAGGAAAGGTGAAAAAGCTCTGAAATACTCCAGGGAAAAAGGCCTGTTCAAGACACCACTTGGGGAAATTTGAGGCTAACTTGGGGCTCACTTCTTAGGGAGCATCAGCCTGGGAAGTGCTGCCCTAAGCAGCTCCCTGCTTGCAATGCTGCCCTCCTCACTGGGGCTGAGGGGCAGCAAACCTAACATCTGTCTATCAGAGACCTTCTGAAATAACCAAACATCTGTGACACACACAGATGCTTCAATATGGGCAACACCTGTAAACTTTATCCCAGAGGATGCAGGTGTGCTCCATGACCCTGAGGTACCAACCAGCCCTGTGAGCCTGTTTGCTCTGACTCATTAAAAATAGCAATTTAATATAATGAGAACTGGAAGTAATCATCCCCTGTAGGAGCTGCTCGGCACCTGGTGTGATCAAGCTCTTCCGCAGCAGAGGAGATATTCACCCCCCCTGGCTTTAGAAGCATACCTTTGATGTGTGAGGGAGGGAGCTAACCTCCCTCAGCTTCCTGGAAGCTCTGTGAATTGGTATCATCTGCTCCTCCAGCATCCTCTGGATGGAAATGCAGACCAGGGGCTTCCACATGCTCCAAATAACCAGCTGGAGCCAGTGCTAAAATAGTACATTTTCTGAGAAAGAGCCCCTCTATGGCAAGTGGAATTAAGAAGTTTCCCTTTTGCAGGTAGTAGGGACAAGCAATTAGCTCAGGTAGGGGCCACCTGCAAAGGACAGAAAAGGAGCTCCCTCCTTTAGCCCATGGGCTTCCAAGTGTTTCTCAGGCCTGCTCTGTGTCTTACAGACCACCACACCACAAAGTACATTTACTTACCAAATTAGCCCACAGCAAAGTAATCTCTCCAGAAAACTTACAATATACTAATACATACACAATTTGTAAGCCACTGAGGAATAATGCAAATACATCCGATTCCTGATGACAGAAATCCTTTCACCTATGAAGTGATTGCTCAAAGTATTAGTTACTTAATTTGTTTTTAGAGAGCAATTTTCCAATCTCAGAGAGGTACATTATGCTTCTATGTTGGAGTGTGCAAATAGGAATACAGATGGGCTGCTGGTTTCTCACACATATTGCATTTGTTTTAGAAAGAGAAAGAAAATAGAGAATGCCCTTAAGGTTGAACTTCACAGGTAAATGGCTTCACATTTTAACATTTAACATTCACTTTTATTATTCCTGTGATTGAAACCACCATCAAAGCCACTGACTAGATATATTTAAAACCCAGACAGCACCCTAATCTGTATATGGCACAACAAGATCGGTGAGACACATTAAAATAAAAATAACAATGCAACACGCCTTTGCAGAGCACAAGGCCTAACTGAAAGATCTGACACAGAGACAGATCTAATGAATTACACAGCAAGCAACAGCCTTAAAATCAGGAAGAAAAGGAAATGGTAGAAGCAATGTAATGAGGAAGCAAGAGGGCCTCAGGCAGTCTGGAGCGAATGTGCTGTATGCCCTGAGAGAAGCCAGCAGGAGCCCCAGCCTGTCTCCACAGCACCTGCCATCAGCAAACCATCTCCCATCCTCTGCCTTCACGTGTTTCTGGGCTAGAAGGCATCGCTGTGCAGCCAGCATGCAAGTGTTTCCATCAGGATGTTCTACCACAGATCAAATCTGAGCTAGATTTGATCTGAGCTAGATTTGATCACCAGTGAAGGCAGGGACCCAACCACGTAGCCACGGAAAACTCCCCTCTCTGCTGCAGGACACTGCTCACAAACCTCAGAGCATCCGTGTGAGCAGTTTATGTCAGACACCCACCCTGGTGAATGAGCTCTGTCACTCACATGAGCCTTTCTGCTTCTGGGCACACCCAGCTGAGTGCCCATCAGCTGCAGGAGGGTGAAGTGCAGGCAACCAAAATGATCCCAAGTACGGGCACATCCTGCTGCAGGGCCATCCAGGCTGCTCCAAATGCAGGAGCCAGGTCAGCCCCAGGACCAGCAGGTACTGATTACCATGAGATGGTCTTTCCTGAAACACAGTGTATGTGCATGGCCACTGCTGCACCTGTTTAGTTTTCAGCCACAAAGCAGCAGCCAGAGGAAGCAAGGCTGAACACCAGAGGCATCTTTTCCATCACACTGCAGTTAGAAAACACCTATCAGGTCACAGGCTGTCCTTCCTTCCCTCTAAAATAAATTTTAAGAAGTACTAAATCTACTCCAGTTGAAAGTAAAGTGGGAATGATTAGCTGTCTAACAGGGTGAGCAGGTATTCATGAGGTGGGTGCCTGAAGTCTGTTTAAGTATTTAGAAATATGCCAACACTGTTGTAGAAATCCACACTAACTGGTTATTTACATCATTTCAATAGCACACAGAACGCTGCTAGTTTAAACAAAGCATCCTGTGTGGTGTAGCACTGTGGCCTAATATAAATTGCTAGTTTTCTGTTGCTTTTAGGCTTTCTGCCCATCTGGTTTTGGATGAAAGCCAGTTTTGGATAGAAGCATTTAGTCGCCATAAACAGCCTATTTCAAGAGGGTGAGAGAGGCAGTAGCAGCAAGAATAGGATTTGCATTTTTATCAAGAGGTTTAAAAAAAGTGAATAAAACCACTTAGATGTTGGTTCTGTCTGCGCTGAAATAAATCCAGGAGCTGTCACTCTAGCTGGGGGACAGGCATGAGAAATCTTATCCCCCACAGAGTTCCTTGTGAAAATTTCTGTAATGGCGTAGAGATTTCCTTTTTACTGGGAGGTTAGAGAGTGAGAGATCAAATTCAGAAAAAAGCCTTTGAGGAATTTCAGTGCTAGAGAATTCCTTTAGCTTTCTTACTCTGTAACAGGCTCTGTTTGGAGTATGAACTCTGAGTCACCCATGTTCCTCCCTCTAAAGCCTCTGCAGCTCTAAAGGATGCTGAGCTGTGAGCTCTGGCAATTCTGGTGAATGCTTTCCTGCATCTGTATGGAGGTGTTTCCATGGGGGCAGACTATTTCAGGAGCTGTTTGCTGAACCAGAGATAAGCTACAGTGGTCAGTAAAATTGCTCTGGACTGAGTTCAGATCTGAAATTCACTGGAGAATACCTGACTCATCTCCAAGTCTTTCTTAGTCCTCAGGCCCCTTTACCCATCTTTAATTAAGATGGAGTTGGTGCTTCTCAGTCTTTCTATTTTGCCTGACCAAACAGGGAGGATCACTGCTTGAGCTTCATGGGAAAGTCTGTTTATATTTAGCCAATTAGTCAAACACATGGCTAGGATAATAGTGACATCCTGTAGTCCAAATGTACCATCTTTGCTCTTCTCAGCAAGGAGATAAGAGAGGCATCTGGATGTGCAGCATTGTAAATATAGGCACAGCAAGTCATTCCACAGCAGGAAGAAGAGACAGAGTTGGCATGTGGGATATATAAATATGCTAACAGAAAGGAAATCTGGTGTTATGGTCTCAAATAGCACATACCTTTCCTGTCCAGCATCGTTTGCTTCAGTCCCTACTAGACAACCATAACCTGACTGTGCTGGATTTTGGACTCTGGCATATGCTGACATCTGCAGAACAGCTTGAATGGAGTTGTCTGAATTATTTCTGGAGCCTTTTTTTCCAGAAAGTAAGACTAAAGTCGATCCAAATGAAACAGGACTTCTAACTATAAAAAATGCTTTTGAAGATAAAGACAACCAGATTCACTTTGTTTCACTCAACAAACTGAACTAGAGCGTGTCTGTGTCTGAGCCTATAAGATTGACGTTTTCCTCATGGCACTTGGCTCAAAGAGCTGGTACCCAAATTCCATTCCTCTCCCTTCCCTGGAGAAGCACAAAATGGAGCAGATACAATCCATGGTCCTCAGACACACTGCCAGCACAACTGGCTCCAAAACCCTGCCAGTGTTGCAGAGGGTAAGAAAGGAGAGGAAGGCAGATGGCTGAAAACCTCCAAGGTAAACACTACCTGCTGTCTTTTGCAACCACAAGACGTTCTAAATCCACTCAGCATTAGTAAAAATGCAAGAAGAGACTGAAATCAGGAAGCACTGACTAGTTGCTTTCTTTTGTATGTGTGCCACAGTCTGAGCAATCTTGACCTGGGGGATCAAGGGTTCCAGTCACAGGTGATTCATCAGATACCAATTCCCAAGACGCTCCAAGCAAGTACACAAAATCTGATTGTGTATTCTGGCCAGGAACTTTGTGAAACACCTTCAGGTATAAACAGCAGATGTGAAATGTGCACAGTAAAAAGTCTTCACAGCTGGTGAGTTTAAAACAGAAACAGAGCTGCCTGCATCACATACCAGCTTCCAGCAGACCCTTTGCTGATCTTCACTGACCCGCCTCAGGTGCTCTGGGCACACACCCCTCTGCAATGAATGCTGGATATCTGAAGGCAGTGTGGATGGAGCAATGCAAAAGCCTGCACTGATGCTTGGTAGCATCATAGGAAACCACAGCACTTCTTCTTCAGGGATATTAGCTCCTCAAAAGGGTGAGGATCTGAACAAAGAAACCAAACCTATGATGAAGTATTTAAAGTATCCTCCGATGTTTTTTCTGCCCAAATTGATGAATTCACAGAACAGATGTTTTACATAAAACTGGCTTTGTTTTTAATTGAGAAGATTACTTAAACTATGTCTAGGCCATATGGTCCTGCAAGTCTGACTCCCCTCTGCCATTGCTGGAGAGGCTAGCTTGGCATCCCTCTCCATTTTCAAGTCATTTCCTTTTCACAGATTTAATAGCTGCTATTTTTCTTTTTTATTGTTGGTCCCTAGTTCCCACTACTATAAATCAGTGCCTTAGGCCCAAAATTAATTAAAAGATGGATTTGGACAAGTTGCTTTAGATGATTTTCAGTAGTACATTGGTCTAATAGAACATAAAGGTAAATCCAGATTTGAGATACAGGAAACGCATCAAAAAGAATGATGACAGTGAGCAATGTCCATCTCCAAGCTGCCAAAGGAAGACCTGGTCTTGACTGGCCCCTTCTCCTGCCCCTTCTTCCCTTGCAAGTGTCACACTGCAGAGCTGCCAGGCAGGCTACAGGATGTAAGAACGTGTAATGGCTGAGGGTTTTGCCCTGCCCTAGCACAGCACCGGGCACGTGGCTGGGCTCAGTGCAGCCTGGACATCTAGGGCCTGTTTCTATTGCACCTAATGCAGCTTATGAATTTTCATCATTTGAGAGTAATAATGCTGCTGGTAATTTTAAATCACTCTTTAAGAGGGGGGCGGTGCAATGTAAACTCTGGATGCTGTTTGGGTGAGGTGGTTGCAGTTAGTCTGATAGCAGCTGGAGGCAGACAGACAACCCCACAGGTCCTCTCCCTCTCTCCCAAGTTGTTTTCTCTAATATCTGTAGTTTACTCGTTATATTAAAGTATCATCCTAATAATAAGCTTCAGCTCAGTGTTCCCATTAATCACCACATAAACCCACTGCTGTTGCATGGGTGAACTCTGCTTGAAGCGAAGCCAACTTTGAGCACAAGAGTTTGCCCTCAGAGAGTATTTGGCACTGACATAAAAGGAACCTGGGAGAGATGATTCCTTGAGTTTGAGTTCTCCCTATCGCTTGCCTTGTCCACTGCACCCACTGAGCCTTTCCAGCATTGCTGCCTGATCTTCAGCCAACACGATGGTTGCAGCTTGAGTCCCAACAGTTAAATCCTCAGTCTTTCATTCCCTTCTCCATAATACTGCTATTTACTTGAGGTGACCTCATTTGCCAAGTGATGTAACAGGGTGCACAACTGAGCCTGGCACGTCTAAGCTGATGTTTTCAGTGGACACAGAAACTGCATTATGAAAGAAAATATCGCCTAAAACCTGAGCAGCACGAGAGATTACAATGGCCTTTATGGAGATCAGCTTACCTAAAATGGCGTTGAAAGGCCTTTGGCTCCAGTCATATGCTTCCTTTCTAAAATGAAGGACTGTTGCTTGTACTACTGTAATGTGGCTCCCAAAGGAACCAGCAGCTGCAGGTTTTGAATTTTATCATTCTTGGCCACTCTGTTTGATAGAGTTGACTAAAGCATGCCCAAAGGACACTGCTCCCATAAAATTTTCTTCTTTAACTACAATAATAAAAAATGATTGCACACTTCTTTTTGGTGTGTTTTGTTTTAGCTTCTAACAAGGTAATAAATTCTATTTCAAACAAGAATACAAATCCAAAGAGTTTGATACTTGGTCAGACTTGCTTTGTTTCAACTGAAAGAAAATGTTCATTGACTTTGCCATTTACATTTGCTGTCATGTCACATTATCAGGGAGGGCTAAATATGGATCAATGAAGTCCAGCACAAACAAGTAAAAGATTGAGAGGAGGCTGAAAGAACTTGCCATGTTCATTTATCAAAGGATGTGCAGAATAATAAGGTCTATTGATAAGCACATTCCCAGCTCCTGCTTAATTTCTTTCCCTGAAGACACTTCCAATAAAATACTCTGGCCTGTGCAATCCCTGTTACATGTAAATGGTTCCTGGATGAATAGCATCATAGGATTCTGTTCTTGCTAGACTCAGTTCAATCAATATGGAGGCTTCCACTTTCTCAGACAGATGTCTGTGTTTATTCACAACAGTCATACATGTGTTCTTTTGTTCCCTAAAACCACATTTCTCTTCCGCACTCCACACAAGCAGAGGAAGGTGATATGACCTGAGCTCAAAACATCCTCAGGGTATTTGACAACTGTAATCCAACGGTGTCCAGGATAAACAAAAGATTCTGGTAGATGTGTGTAACATATTCAGCCTGAGATTCAAGTACACTTAATGTTTGACATTACCAAATCCAGTGTGTCCATAAAGCCATGTGGAGGACACATTCAGGGCAGCTCAATTAGAGAGTTACTGCTGGGGATTTTAGAGTCACAGAGAAGGGCCAGAGCCTGAAGTCAGTGAAGTTCAGTGTGATCTGAACACTTACTTCCTCTGGGTTTCTTTTGAAAACCCTTGGCTAAATCTCCATCTTGTCCTCAATTGGTAGATCTAAAGATGTGTGCTCAGGGGAACCATATTTGAGTTTCTGGTAGTAACTGGGAAATAAACTGTGTAAGAAATTATATTACAGTGAATCCACAGAGTTTGACAGTGGATCTGAGTTGCTTTGTTACAGCTGGAATAGCAAGGGCAGGCAAGACAGACAACAGGAGCTCACGCACAGGGGATAGGGGCACTGGAAAAGAAAAGGGCTGTGGTAGAACTGGAGCTGCAGAGATGTAGGATGGAGGGCAACATGGGAGCCTGGGGGTAGACAAAAGAAGATTCTGAATGCTGACAGCAGTACCAGCCAGGATGATGCACAGCCCTCAGTGCTACAGCACTTGTACCAAACCTGAACAATTCCCATACAAAACTTTAATTTGAGATCAGGTTCTCAAACTGCATACTGAAGAATCCTAAAATGAAGGAAATCTACAGTCCTTAGTCTGAACATCCAACAGGACACTTTCTTGGCTGAATATTTTCTTTTTCAGTCACAGAATTATGTTCCCCTAACAAATTCTGTTTTACGAATTCACTGTTACCTCATCTGTCCTGTAATATTCTTGGCATAAGCGTCTCTTTCCTTTCATAAAACAAGAATGATAAATAATAAGTAAGCAATTTCCTCTATCCCAGGCAATACAGTAGCAGAGCTGTGCATTCCAAACTCATTAATCCACACCTAATCTAAAGAAGAAACTGCTGAACTGCTCTGGTTGCCAGAATGAGTCCTAACTAGAGGGAAAACACACTTGAAGTAAAAGAGACTGAATTAGCCTTTATTGCATGAAATGGGATTTTAATGTTGCATTATCACACCTAACACTGTGGTTGTAAGGCAGTGGCTCTTTCAATCATAAACTTCTGCAAGGAAACAATGAAAACACAATTCAAATCATCTTTCCTTCTCAGGGTTCACATGCAAGGCCTTTGCAAGTATTAATCCTTTTAAGAGCATGTACCTAACTTACAACAGCCTGCACTGTTTCCCTCTCTGCTTTCTGGGCCCCCTTTCTGTCCATTCAGCAAAAAAGAGGCTCTTTATCACACTGCTCTGTGTTGTACCGTAACTAATGGCTGGATTGATTAAAGGTGCAGATACATGAATTTGCCTCTCTCTTGTATCACAGGTATTTTTGTCAGTAATACACACCATTGAGACATGGGGAAAAACGTGAAGAGAGCCCGAAAAGTGAGTCTGAAAAGTTCCTGTATAAAATGAGAAACTCAGGGGAAACAGTATTCAGAGGCAGGTTCGCTCCCAGCAGACAGACTGAGGTTTTAGGTCACTTCTGTAACCACTGTCCAATTGCAGCAGCAAGCTCCCTCCTTTTTGTTTCCCCCTCCCCCCTCCAAATCCTCAAATTGCAGAATTTGAAGAAAAAGTTTGGCACAGAAAGCCAGAAAAAAATGTAAAGAAGTAAACCAGCATTTCAGTACACTTAGAAATCTCTGTCATGATCTCATGATTTACAGAGTTTGATGCAAGAAGCACAAACTGTAGGTCTAATTCAGAAGAGCAACCACATTTATGCACAAGCTTAGCAAAAATCAGTAGGAGTTAAATTGCAAAGGGTGCTGTTTTGTGAGTCAGGACTGATGTGAGTACTCACAATCAGGGTAAAATGAGCAGAAGTCCATACAAATGAAGAGGGATTTAAATATGTGGTGAGACCATTTGATCACATGACTCTGCAGTACCTTACAGGGATGCTCTGTTATGTCTGGGGAAAAGGATGTGGGTCACTGAGAGATAAAAAGCTTTGTTCAATTCCCAAGAGCACGCGGTAACTTCATTATGGAGACCACAGTCACATCTTGTGGATATTAGTGATGAAAGCAAGTGAAACACCTCAAAAACTAGACCAGAGATTTTGCCAGGTCTCAATTTCTCTAACAGTGATAGTAAAAATTTATGAAGAGTAGTATTTTGAGAATGTTTATAATGCCTTTTTCCTGCTTTCCAGCTATAAAGACCTCAATAAAACTGAATAATACTGAAATATCTTTGTCAGGCTGAAATCACCGTTAATGAGTGTAAGAAAAACGATGTAGATGAGTGCACAATGTGCACAATGCACAATCCAGACTAAAGCCAAGGCGAGTTACAGTTCTTCACAGATATTTCCAGAGTATTCAAACACACCACAATGGCAATAGTACTAATGTAGCTAAACCTTATTCCTTTCACATGAAGGACAATTTCATCTTCTAAAGAAAACAATATTTATCTCTTAGTTTCATTTTTTCTACCTCCTTGAAACTTGGCAGCCATTTGACATAATTTGTCTCTATTAGGATGCCATGGGTTCTCAGCATTGGCTATTTGGGCAGTTACAATCCCAGATGGTTCTCTTGCAAAAATGTGTACCACCCACTGGCACCACTGCATGTAAATTGTACAGTAAATGTCATTTACTTTGCCTGACTCCATTTTCCTTTTCTGATCACTGTCATTTTGTGTCATTCTTTTTTCTCAGCCTTAATTCTATTTTGCAACTCAATATAATCTGCATTATCATCCATAAAGTAGGCTCTACTTCTCCTCTTACAAACTATATGACAGGAAATATTCTGTATTATGCATATGGTTTACCAGTAACAATGGCATATTTTAATTTATGAGAATTATCTGTGTTACCATAGAGAATAAATGCAACTAATGTCAATTCATGTTTTAGCCATGGCGACAGAACCTTCATCAACTGTTGACACAGTGCAATATTCTGATTTGAAGTCTTCTGCAAACACATCTTCTATGATTTTGCTGGCAAACATGAACATCCCAGAAAAAATGAACTGCCTGCGCTGCTGACACACTTTTCTTGTGAAAAGAAGCAAGCTTATTTTAAAAGGAGTTGTTAAAACATTTTTTTGATTACTCAAAATGTGAAGGTAGTCACAAAAGCAACACTGAGTCAAGTGAAAAAGCAATCTAATCTCACTTTACGAAAAGAAAAAGTAGCCACTCAACAACACTAAACAGAAAAGCAAACACCTGCCTGAAAACTGTCATTCCACCAATGGGCTACAGCGTGCTGCTATCCATCTACAGCCACGGATCCGGCATGAGAAATACACATTCGGGGTTCTCTTTTTACAGAAGTGTTTCTAAAAGCCTCCTTTGGCAAACAATAGCAAAGCCTTCAAGCTCAGGCAAAGCAAACACTCTGAAGGAATTTGGTGCTGTTTTTTGAGGTACAAGTCTGCTCTCCCCACCCTCCAAAAGGACACCCAAAAGGGGGGCATTTGTACAATTGCATTGCTTGAGCAAATGATCTCTCCATGAGTGAAAGCTCCAGCACCACCTGCTCATGGTATGGATCTGCTACAGCTCAGGAAAACTGCCCTGGGACTTGAATAACACTTTCTAAACCTTCACCAAAGCTGTTCAGAATCAGGGATGGAAAATGTAAAAGCCAACATACCTTCCCCTCTGGCTGTTCAACAGGTGTGTGCTACATTAACCAACCCTGTCTCTGTGCCACTGCCACCTTGACGTCATTGTTACTGGGTTGACAAAAGGTTTCCATGACAAATGAGAAAGCTGATCTGTTATCTCCCCTTGGGAGGAAACTAAAATGTCCTCTCTCCCATATTCTGCTAGACCCACCCAACTTGTTTTTGGCACATAGACAGAGGGTGCACTTTTGTGATGGATTTAGATTTCCCCCTGCTCTGCAATAGGGAAGCCAAGCTGTTTGTTGTTTTTCCCCTAACTTAAACTAGAGGGTGTCACCCTCATCCCACTGTGATCCCATCCACCTCACCCCCAGCACAATCTTCTTTGCAGGCACGTTGACTACCATGCTCAAAAAGAGAAAACATGGAATGAGGACAAACTTTGAAGCAATGAATAAAAACACGATTAAGACATTTGATTCTCTTCTTGGCTATAATTTATTAGCTCTGCTAACAGGCATTGCCCATAATAGTTAGCAGATGTTTAAAATATCTCATTCTGAACTTTGCCTAAGATTAAAAGGATCTTGTAGAATTTAAATAGCAGCTGCAGAATGAAATAAGGTTGCCTTTCCTAATGTGACAGAAATGTTCATCCTAGCCTTAAACAAGGAGGACTGTTTTATGTTCTGTAAATACTGAGGAAGCTAAATTTCTCTGCACAGGCACCCACACCTTATAAATTTTATGTGTCTAATTTGCAGCCATTGACACGAAATAACCCCAATGGAAAAGGCTGGCCCAGCTGCCTGAATGTTCCTTAGGATTCTGCTACAATTAACCAAAGGCCCACAGCTCACCACAAGCAGGAGAAGGATGGACTATCGCAGCTGTGAAGGTGAGATTAGCAAATTTGAAGGTACAAATTTATTTATTATCAGCCCTGCTGTTCTCACTGCATAGAGGGAGAGCCCAGCAGTCCTCAAAAAGGATCACGTCCAACATATGGAAACAAAACCAAAGAATCTTCCAGGAGCAATAAAATGAGTTTCACTAAACTGTGCCACCCCACCAGCCTTACTGCCACACTGGCTCTGGCAGGGATTCTACCCTGTGCAGCAAGGCAAAGTTGCCCTTTCTTTAAGCACTGCAGTTGATGCTAAATTCAACCTCATGGGCACAGTCCCTGTGAATCCTCTAAGGCTACTGATTCCCTTACCTCTTGTTCCTACAATGATTAAACTTCAGCCAAAGGCTAACTAATTAACTGAAAGAGATGGTTAAGCTTCTGACTTGAGGAAGTTAACGTATAAACAGCTAATTTGAAAACAGGTTTAGATCTCAAAATGAATTATTGTTCCCTTTCAGATTTGCTTTTATTTTTTCAGATTCTTCTTTGCTTGACAGTGTGGACACTTTCTGATTTTTTCATTAATTCCCACACTTGCATGTTTTTCAATGTTCACAGAGATCTTTATGTGACAGACATAAGAGCTGAAACAGACTTTGAAAGACCTGCTGTAGTGAACAAAGATGTCCCTAGCCTTTATGCATCTGGTTTGAGTTAATATTTTTATCCCCTTAGAATACATGAGATTTTTTCCTAAGCTAGGCTCTTCCTAGTACACATGTTTTAGTAACGTAAGGTTGTAATATAGTGCTCTCAAACAGATGTGATTTTGGAGGCTAGCCCGAGGAGTACTGCTCACCTTCAGAGGGATTCAAAGCCTAAACCAACGATGTGCTATTGTCTTTGGGGAAGACGAAACACCCTCTTTGACTCCTGTTAAGGTTACTTTAAATCCTGCTGCATGACAGCTGCTTACAACTAACGTGGCATGTAATAGTAAAGAAGTTATTACTGAATAGGAAAGCAGCTAACACTTTTGCAAATCTAATCACTGTGTTTAATTCATTGTTCCAGTGAGGTTCACAACTCCTAAGACCTTCAAACCACTGCAGGACTTAAAACCATACACATAACCTCAAGCCGGTGCTAACTCTATTCCTCTTGAGCAGAGTACAGCATATGCTTGACATTAGGGGCATGTGCTTAATGGGCTCATGAAACACATCCTGGTTTATGATTCAGCACAAGCAATTTGCAGCACTGTTTTCATCTTCCTTACAACCAGTAAAATGCCCATGGAATTATGACAGGCCCGTGGCAGGAAATGGAGCACTGGTCTCATCAATGGGGCCATTAAGCTGAAGGAGCAGAGCACCAGCACCAGTCTGGGACAAGCCAACCCACGCTGGCCCCAGTGGCGAACCCTGGCCAATATGAGCCATTTACAACCAGAGAATAGGCGAAGGAAAAGCGCTACAGCTAATTACACGCCATCGTTATTTAGCATAAAGAAACTATACGCTGCAATAATACCCACAGGTGTTTTTACTACAGATTTACTGTAACTCCACCACTCCCAGCAGGTGTCAACACTCCCTACTAGGAGAACACACCACCTGCACCTATGTTTTATTTAATTACCACGATTTTCAGAAATCTGTTCTGCAGGGCTCAAAGCACTGTCATTAATCTTGAGTAATCTCTCTGAACAACAATTTCAACTTTTCTGAGCCTGGAGCCCCTCTATAAAGCAGTGGCTGTATTGTTGGAGCACAGGATTTTATGCAAGGCAGTTACCATGGCAATGTGACAGGGAGGGCAGAACCCAAACAATAACTGAGCATCAAAGAATTTTAAGTGCAGGGAAAATTCAGAACTAGATTCCATATTAGAGCTATAGGCTGTCCAAACTGCAGATTTTAAAGCTTAGGAAGGCTGGATATTATTACAAGCTCTCTTGGGAATGGCTGTATTCCAGTAATGCATTATCACTGATCTGTTCCCATTATAATCCATCCATTTCACAGAAAATGACATGTTTTGTAGAGGAGTGGAAAAGCAATCTAAAAGGAACAATTGCACATCTCAGCTTTTGGTAGAGAAAAGAGAAAGAGGGAGGAGGAAAAAAAGATTATAATCCAAACTAAACTTCAATGGAAAGCCTGGCTGTTGTAAAAATAATAATGGTCTTGGCTAGTTGCTTGTTGTGAAATAATGAACCTTGTGCACCTTTATAATATTATTGCAAGCATTCTATAGAGCACCCTAATAAAAATAGATGGCTAACTAAATGAGAAAAGGCTGCTGCATTGTTTTATAAGGCAATAATCCAGTTCCAGAACACATAAATCATAAACTCCAAACCAAAAGAGTTTATACCAAAAAACACAACACAACATTAGTGTTATTGTTACCCTGTTGCTCTTGAATATGCTGCTACAGATGTGTTTTCAAAATACTTAAAATCTGAAAGACTTAGCAACAGAGTAACTATAATTATGTCTCAAGAGGGCTGAGTGCTCCAAGCTGATGTGAATCTTCATATAAGAAAGGTGCCATTTTTACATTCATATGGATTGGTTTGCCACTTAAGGATAGGAATATACGGATCTAGAAGGTAAAATAACCTAGCAGAAGGCCACTGCCTGGGACATCTTGGTTCTAACTCCAACTCTCTTTTTTGTCCAGTGTTTAAGTCGGATGACTCCACTCTCCTATATATCTCTTCTGCATCTTGGAAATAGGGGTACTGCCAGTCACCTTGTCATGAGACTAAGTACAAGCTTGCATTTTAACTAATGGTTATTTTTTGCAAGAAACATGTTGTCTGGATTAGCACATTTCTAGCAAGACAAAAGCCACCTCAATGCTGGTGAACTCATGAGTCTCCTCAATACCACTACAAACCCCTGTGCCTAAGAGAGTGGCTGACATTCTTCCCTCCATGACAATGAGCGCTGTATATGTTAGGGCTGGGCCTGATTACCTACAACTGATCTATGTGAATCAGCAGTCTGTTCTTTTTGCTCCTGCCTGCTCACCCAGCTGCAGGCATTAGTGACATACTTGGAATTTTTTTGGCTTCTCATGCACAACTAGTACTCCCCACGGAGCAGACCCAGTGCAGGACAACTTCCCATGGATCTGGGCAGTGTGATCACTCTCCAGATATAGTGGAAGCTTTTCCCAAGGGTCAAGCATTTATGAGCCTCTCAGCTATGTGGAGTCTTTAGTAATGTGTGTGTCCACAAATAAATGTGTTCATACTACTGCATTTCTCCTAATTAGAGCGACTTCTGGGTTGCTGCCCCTATCCTTATGCTGGTCTCCACAGAAGGAATTTTTGAAATCAGAAGCTTCTGCTGATTTGCTTGGAATTTGTCCAACGAGTACCAAAGCTGTTAGAGGGCAAAGATGAGAAAAACATGAAAAAAAGATGTTGTTTCCTTAGAAAATTAAGTTAAAAACTTTTCTTATCACAAAGGTAAGGATAAGTCTCTTCAGGATTTCTCTGTAAAGTTGTCTGCCCTATTATACTGCTATTATATCTGTATCTGTTAGCTTGCCAGGTTTCCATCATTTAATACATGCCATCTTTATTTTCTATTGTTCTGCTCTGTCACATGGCCCAAATCAAATGCCCACAAAAGTCCAATGCTATTTCCTCTATTAGCTAAATTATAATCTCGTAAAAAATACCAAGGTAGCTTAATTTTATTTTCTATAAACAGATGTTAACTGGCTTTACTTACAAGAACAGGGTTTAATCTGTCACTAACTCATGGTCTTTGTCATTTCACTGCTATGGAGTCAATATATCAGATTTGCAATTTGGTGGTATTAACTACAAATGACACATAGCAGATTTTGAGAACTGCATCAACTCACAGGTAAAGTGAAATGATCTGATACTTATGAATCCTCTCATCATTTTCATTTCTAGGTTAAATTCTATTTCTGAAGCTTCTCAGGATCTTTTGTATTATTTACATCTCATGTAAGAACCCAGATAGCCATTACTATGTCATTAGAAGCCATACCAGTCTTGGTTGCTGTAGGATAGACAATTCTGTCATAGGAGACTCTGCTATAGGAACTTGGGCAGATAAGGAAAGGCAAGTCCCCAATGTATGCACTAATGCAGCCAATTTGTGACACAGATCTCCTGTCCCATTTCTCCTGGACAGTACCAAACAATCCCATTACCTTTAAAAGCTGCCCTGCAATAGAGGTCAAGCATCACCTGTGCCTGAGAGCTGAACTGTGCTTTAATGTTAGCTGTGAACCCTGGAGACTGGAAATGACTCATGGTGGGTACCATCTAGAGTTGCTCAATACAAGGACATAAAGTGCAAGCACAGATGCACACCTGATTGCTTGCAGGCTGCATTTGTGTTTCACTAATGCTTCCTTTTTCTGTGACATGCTAGAAACAACCTGCACAGCCCACGGGCTGGAACGGTACTATCAGCGATTGCTCAGCACAGATCATTTAAGGCTCTTTTTATGGCTTCAGGATAAGCAACTTCCGCTGACACACTACGTTAGTTCTCCCAGTACTGATGAGGCAAGACAGTCTATGGTAGGATGGCTTGTTTTGTTGCAGTAATCTCTGATTCAGTATTATTTGACTTTACTGTAACCAATTGTCTGTGCACGTAGACATTTAAAGCTGCTTTTTTCCCAACTTACTCTTAGCTGCCTCTGCAGGAATAGCAAAGCACGATCCTGGACAGTTTGGCACATGATTAATAACTGTTCAGATTGCCTTGGCAGTTTCGGCATATGCTAATTGGGTTAACAAGGTACTAAGTGCTTCAAGGTGTTATGAATGTGTTGTAAAATCAGAAATTCTCCTGTCAAATGCATTCATTACTCATGCTCTGCAATTTGCTTGCAAGGAGCCTACTCCAAAAGGCAGTATTTCCAACCATTTATCCCGCTCTTCCATGAAAGACATTAGCACAGCAGCACCACGAGCATCTTTAAATGATACTGCCTCATTCCTAGAGAAGGAAACTCAGCCAACAGGCTCCCTGGTATCTTTGGTGAGTGTCAGATCTCTCCTCAGCTGCAGCTGGACCATCAAGTCACACTGGTCCCCTCGCCATGGGCTGGTCTTACCAGCAAGCAAGACCCATTTGGCCACCTGGACACAACCAGTCTCAGAGGGCTGTGGACCTAATGGGATCAGGTCAAAAGTGAAGGACTCACAACCATTTCTTGGGGCTGTTCCACATGCCTGACTCCCTGGTTTTTTCCCATCTCAGCCTCTAGGCTTTAATGCTGTTCCCATTCTCCTGTTCCCCACCTTTTGCACTTTCAGCATGATGCCTCATTCCCACCTCTTGCTATCAAGTCACACTGCCTGACAGTGTCTCTAATCTTTGCAAAATAAAAGCCAAAGTGATCAGACTAAAGGGTTGTCATGAACACCCTGTGCTCTCCATTTTACAGGTAAGATCAGACAAAACAGTCACACTGCTGTTCAAGCCTACAGAACAGACAAGGAAGTCACAGTATCACTTGTTCCCATTATCCATTTTGCTGAAACCTGCCCAGTTTATCCACTGACATAGAGACAGGTTCACATGATTCCTTCTCCTCCTTCAGCTAGTTCTTTTTTATGAAAATTCACATCTCATGATCTCATTTCTATGGAACTGAGCAATTCATTCTTTACTGTCCTTCTCCTTTTTGTTCCTTTTCCATTCCACGAACATAAAACCCTTACTCAACAGTGATGTTCAAGTTGATACTGATTTCAATGAAGTCAACGTAAGAACATAAACCCAATATCTTTGCTTGTTTACACTTGGTGACATAATCCCTGCCTTCAAGTAAAACTGAGACATACTGACCTGAGTAATTGTTCCAGTCATTTCATCCAGTCAAATCACTGATTGAAATTAAAATGAAATGGTGGGACAAAAACACTTCATTGACTAATCAGCATCAGTGAACAAAGTGAACAAAGTTCACTGATCCAACAAAGAGGTTTGATGTTGATGTATGTAGGAAATTTATTTTTTCCATCAAAAATCTGAAGATGGAATAGCCCATGGCACACTCTGTAGCAGAGAGTGGCGATAACACACGACTATGAGAAACAAGGTAAGGAAATGATCACCCAGTCAAGAGTTTGTTTGCATAAGACTTAATCATCCAAGAACACACTTTAGAGGGAACTGGAAAGGTGTGTATAAAGGATGACTTTTTCCAAGGAACAGCTGACTGTAAATGGTAGCAGCTCTTTACGCAGTCCACACTTGTTAGTAGAAACAGGTGTGACAGCAGGAAGGAAATGTTTAATATTTGGATCTAAAAGCATGACTCTTCCTTGCTTGACTAAGATTAGTGTTGGCTCAAAGCCATTATCAGGCTCATAACATTCTCCAGTTTCAAGTGTAAAGGTTCAGAGCAATACACTGCTTGAGAGGGGACACAAATTCAAGTTCTGCTAGAGTCAGTCCTCAAGCACTTAAAAGAGACAGGGTTAGTCCTGGAGTCATAACTGGTTTCCAAAAGTAGAGGTGGGAACACACAGGTGTGATGGGCAGCTGAATACAGCCACTTTATATGTGCACTCCAACACAACACTTTTACATGTGCTACATTTTCTATATTGCAGATGAAAAGAAGAGAAACCATCTTTTTCTGCACCTAAAAGATCACTGGGACCATTCACACAATGGAAACATTGCTGTCCCTCAAGCAGCTCCTCGAATAATCACTTGCATTAGCACATTGCACCAGCTCATAATGCTAACTAGGCAAAGCAAAAAAGTAGTTTGGCATACCAACCACAACTTAGCACAAAATGTTCAAATCTGACTGATTTAAAATGACAATAAATATATGCCCAGCATGGATCTTATATTGTGCTGAATCAAAGCTACCATTCCCTCTCTCTGCCTGCTGCTCATGAAACAGTTTGGTCACCTACCCTATGTGGTGAGTACAGGATGTGCAACTCAAGCTGATTCCAGTGGCTTCTTCCATCCTGCTCAGCCACCACAACTCCTGTAACAGGAGCTATGAGGCCATGCAGGGGGAATGGCTCCTGCTGGATAACCCAACATTCCTTTGACTCCAGCAATTTAAAAGGAATGCCCACAATTTATTTAATCCTGAAATCCACCTTGTCACAAGAATTAATAGATGCTATGCATAACTTTCTAAGCATGGTGCAATAAATAAGAAAGCATTGAAATAAAAGAGTTTGCAGCAAATCCAGTTCTCAGATTTACTTCATTAAAAACCAAACCAATGTATTAATCTTCACTGTGTATTTTAAAGATACAAAACCCAGATTTCAGGAGCTTCTGAGCACCATAAGCTGATTCTGCATTTTGAAAAGAAAGAAAAAAATAACATCAAATTGGATTTTTAAAGGTTTCTCCTTCCTTTGCACGTTCTCCTTCATACAGCACATTTAATTTGTAACCTGGCACCTAGTCCCAGAAAAGCGCTTTCCCAAAAATGTTCCACGAACAAAATAAGGTCTTGATACACTTATTCGGGTCAGAGCTACAAAGTGTCAAACTGACCTTTGCCCGGTGCTTTCTTAAGAAAACAATTAACTGGAAAACAGTGGGCAAGTGCTTCTCTCCCAGCACTGTCGGTGGAGCAGTGCTGTCTGGCAGACTCCACAAACCTGACAAACGACAAGCTCTGTCCAGTGATCTCCCATAAAAGAGGGTGCCCCGTGGATTCGGCACGAAGTGGGACTGGAACAACCCCTCCTCATTCTGTGCAGCAGTGTGAGCTCTGGCAGATCACAGTTCTGCTCTGTGACCTGGATTTCTCAGCTTGCAGTAATCTGAGCTCTGTGAACACAGAGTATGAGATAGACATCCCATGCAATTGAAGTCCATTGATCTTTTACAGTGTGTCAGCATATTTGTTAAAACAGGATTTACCATCAAAATGGAACAAACAACAAGCGAAATCTCCTGTTAGTGATGATAATGTGAAAAAGGCAAAGCACTTCTTAATTCTGCCATCATTCAGGGCTCATTTAAAACTTACTAAGCTGCTAATAGCTGCCATGATTTTATTTCATTTTCATCAATCATACATATGCTGTCTTGGGACACTCAGAATCATGATTTTATTGTCCTGCATCAAGAGTTTATCTTAATGATTTAAAGTGACTTCTCTTTGCTAGATTTGTTTGCTCCTCTACAGCACAAAGACACTTAGCAAGAGAGACACAATCTGTTGTGATGAAAATGCAAAGCTAGAAAAGTGTTCTTGCAATGGTATTTTTTATTTTTTCCCATGAGGGCAATTATCTCCATTAATGGTGATTACAAATCCCTGTGTACTGGGACATAGGTTCCCTTATGCTTGTTACTGAAATGAAAAGAGACAACCAAAATATTACAGAGCTGTTTTATAAAGCACTTATCCTATTAAGCCACTTAGCCATAGTCTTTACATAGGGATGGGATGCCCAGAAGAATTCTTTGGGGAATTAATCAGTTATACATTAAGAAATACAAAGGAAAGCTTTCATTCATTAGCATTAATTTGAGCTGTTTCTGTATTATTCCTGTCAACAAAAATGCCAGGTTCATGGATGCAAGTGGCCACCTTTCAGATCTGCACCTCGGGAGGCACATCCTGCTTCTCCTGAAATGCAGCACTGTTGCTCTTTCACAGCAATCAAGGACTGGGAACAAGCAAATGGAAAATAAGTTGTATATTTGTTTAGAAGACATCCATTCTAGCCCAGCTCTTACTGAACTGTTTTTATTCATTTATCTCCTCCCTCACAGGGAAAGTGTTTTGTTCAAAGGCTGGAGGCAAGTCCTGCTGCTACTGAAACAAAATCCTGAGCAGTCAATGGATTCCTGAAAGGCTGGATCTGGTGTGGATGATGTTGAGATGAGATGTTCAGAGCCAGATATTCCTCTGGTGCAGAGTGAGGTGCTTTCCTTGACTTGGTGAAAAAAACCTGATTTACATATCATACTGTTTTATTTCCATTTCTTCAAATTACCTGTCTTTTCTGCCTTGCACCTCTGACCCAGCAGCTGCCTAAACCTGTAAAACACTGCCCCCTTTCTTCAGTGCCACATAACTAACTGCATTTCAGCCTCAACAATGTTATCTTTTTTGTTTTGTTGAGCAGCCACAGTCTGCTCCGCACTGCAACAAAAGCCAGAAGGTGATCCAAGAACCACAGCCCTCAGCCCCAACCTGTACCCTGCAGCCAGCAGCTGTTTCAGCCTGTACAAAGCTGGGGGAGGCTGGGTCTGCTGCTGGGAAGGAGAGGGAAGCAGAAACAGGGTGCCATCAGCCTTTGGAGCAACCCAGCACCCACTGGAAGCCTGCACAGTGGACGAGTGTCCATGATGCACGATGGCAAACAGTGAAGGCAAAGACTAGGCAGCTGCATGACACCTTCCCCATTTTATACACAGCAATAGATAGAGAACGTGGCCCTTTACCTTTCTAAGGGCAATTAGTTAAATTCATTAAAAAACCCTCTCTCTGCATTGTCTGCAGCAAGCCAGAAAGCTCAAGTTTGTTTCAATTTACTTTCTTTTCTCTGTATAAATGTCACACTTCTAACTGATGGTTTAACAACAACTCCAATTTTAAAGGAACACCACATGGCTTGGCTAAGTGTTTCTTCCGCTGGGTAGACCCCCTGCTGTCCTTTCCTATTGACTCCTCAGGATCATGCAATAAATATCAACACTGGAAAACTTTGAAAAGTAAAAATGCCAACTGAGGCCCAGGACCTGTGTGGCACAGCTGGCTCCCGCCCTCAATTCTTCCTGCAAGCTGAGAAGTCTCACCACCTCGAGAGATGGTGCCCTAAAGACACAACAACAAACCCAACTGCCTCCTGTGAAAATAAATACCCACCAGTCAACACACAGCCTTTCTCCATGACAGTGGAAAACAAGCATGTGTGGTCCAGCCATGTTCTTTCAATAATTGCTTATTTGCAAGTAGGGTCAGGAAGCGATGCTGTAATATCAGGAAGAATGAACCCAGGGAGAAGAGGGCCTGTGGAGCTGTGCCATGTTTCATACCCCTCTGCTTCTTGCCCACATGCATTTGAGGAGGGTGAGTTTGATTTTGCCTGTTGATGGGTTTTAAATTACTGCAAGATCCAAACAAAAATAAAGTTTGTCTGGATAGCAGCAGCACTGTGATTCTGGAAACTGAGGTTTGAGGGAAGACTTGGATATCTTTCTCAGCTGCAGGCTGCCAGTAACAAGGCATGTATGTGGTTCACAAGGTGGGGAGAGTGCTGACTCCAAGGCAGGGAAGTGCCTCCTGGGGCATCCTGCAGCAAAAATATTTGGCTCCAGAATAAGTACTGCCTCAGATCACTGAAAAGGCTGTGAGTTTACAGACTAGCAGAAGCAATCAGAATAACCCTTCCCATAACTCAAAGCCTTTTCTTTTTCCAAGCCTAGTTGACCTAGGGGTGAGATGAAGCAAACCTTTACTGGGATTTCAAGGGAAAGAGAAGACAAAATAATGATACATTGTGCGGTATGATCTCTTCCTCCAGTTCTCCTGGAAGCTTTCACCTCCCTCAGCTACTTGCCCAGCTCTGTGCTTCCCTGTGGCTTGTCTTCCACGTTCCTACACCTCCCTTCTATTGCCTTCCACTCCAGTACCTATGTTCTTGTGATACCTCATGGTAGTCAACGGTTACAGCTGCACTCAACCAGGCAACACACAAAGTCTGAGGTTAAAGAGTTAAAAGGAATTATCTCACTGTCCGCCCATAATCAGGCATTTCACCATGTCATAAAGGCCACATCCATATGAGAAACTGATTGAGTTTTATGTGAGTTCTCTACATAAAGGTTTGGATGGAGAAACATTTCCAGCAGGCAGAAAGCTGAAAGGAGAGGAAGTATGAGCTGAGATGGTAGGTAGTGAAATTTTCCCAAGAACTGATCCACTCTGGAGACAAGCAGTCTTGATGAATTCTTAGAAACTGATAAAGTCAGCACACCAGGAGTCAGCCAAATCTGGACATGGCCACCAGAACACACCAGCACAACACACCAGCACAACTCAGACTATATCCACAGTGGCAGTGGCTCCTGTGTGCAGGTTCACTTCATGAGAAAAAGGACCCTTCAGTACTTTCTGAACACTAACCTAGGGGCTACTGCTCACCAGTACAAACCTTCCCACCTGAATGAAAGATGTTCTTATAAATACTGATTGTGATCTGTGTTTTCCTGACTCGATCCCATCTATGAAGAAAAAAGGAATTTGGAACTGTTCCTCTTTGTCACCCTCCTTCATACATAGTTTTGTTTCCAATATTAAACTTCTTGCTAATATTAACTTTGAACTTGAATGATCTCCAGTGTCCTCTAATGTCATTGATCAATGAAGTTTACAGGGTTGTTCAAAGACCAGTTTCTAACACTAATTCTGATCTCACTTGAACTTTTCTTCCTTTCTAGACAGTTATTCTTTGCTATCCCTATATGCCCTATGTAGCTGGAACCATGCTGTTCCAAGGTTTCTAAGTCTCTTGAACAAACCTGGCACTTCTAATAAGCATTAACCACACACAAACGATGAATTCTAAAATGAAAAAAAAATCTATGCCAAAAAGAAAACATATTGTTCCTCCAGAGGGATATATTTAATATTGTTCAGCCAAATCAAACAAACACACTGTAATCACCAGAATGAAACCCCAGAAACAAATCAAAACAACAGCACAGGAAAAATAAATATGAACTCAAGTTCTCTGAAGAACAGGAGGAGAATGATCAGATTTAGATGAGGAACATCTTCTTGCTTAATGACAACACAGAAGGTAGAACTTGAGACAAAATTAAAAAAAAAAACAAACAACCCCTTTTGAAAACAAGTTCTGAATACTGTTTGCACCTTTCTTTCAAAGCCAGGCACATCAGATGATCTAGTAGCCCAAGAATGGATAGAGAGATAACTCCAGAATAATGATGGACAACTCCTACTCTATTTATATCCTCATTTTGAGGGACCACATAATCTACCCACTTTCACTCAACTCTTTTGTCCCTTCTACCAACAGAAAATTTGGGAAAACAGCATGATGCTGAGCCAGGATCATTCACTTCACATCCTGAGCAGGCTGGTTTCCAAAGTGGTGCTCAGATGCTTCAGAACGGGGGTGTGGACAAGTGCCAGTGTACTCCTGTGAGATGTGACAGAGCAGAGCAGTCTGCGGGCAGGACCAGGAATCACCTCACCAGGGTCAGTGCAGGACTGACACCCCGTGCAGTGCAACAACAAAAATGAAAGGCAATAGTTCATGAGGAGAAAGGGAAGGAACACAATGTTGATTTTGATAAATAATAATGAGGAAATTGCCTTTAATGACTAATGGTTCATCTCACATTCTCATTAGCAGATATTTAGAGGAAGGAGGAACTCAGTCACTTGATCTCTTAATATATATTTTTGTCTAACCATTACAGATGGAATCTTGATGGAAAAAAAAATATTTTTGTCTAGCATGAATCAGTTTTAACTGTTTCCCAATCAGTCAAAGATCAATTCAGAGCTGGAAACTCCTCTGCCATCTGACGTCCAACTCAGTTTCTAATGTAAGGTGAATGGCAACAAATCTTTGACATCTGACTCTTTGAAAATCACAGCACATTTATAAAAGTCAAACAACAGCTGGTCCTACTTTAGAGCAAAAAACAGAAGATCATCTAATTCTTCTGCGCAAACCAATAATTTATTGTTATTCTTCTATTTTAAAATGACTGGGGTTGGTGATGTGTTTGAAATAAAGATGGGGATTTTACTACACTTCCTTCCTTTTGAGTCTATTTTGATTGCATTAAACTGATTCACTTAAACATCCCCATAATTTAAACATCCTCTTTCTTCACAGTAGGCATAAAAATACTTCCCTTTTTGTTTAGTAATATAGATTTATTGATAGGAAGCTTGATTTATTTCCTGTCACTACGGACATATTGTTATCCATAGCTGAATTTCAGCTGTCTTTTCAAAGGCAGCACTGCACCTTTTCCTGTGCATTTTAAAATTACAGCCATCCAATTAAAGCATGATCACAAGCTCTTTAGAAATGTCCTGTGATTGAGAGATACCACATTTACCATGAATTTAGGCTACTCATTATATGAACTAAGATGGCCTTCATTTGTGTGCCTTGCACCTATATAGAGAATATGTCCATCAGCACATTTGTTTAGAATCAGCTTGCACACAGCTTGCTGGAACAGGAGAGAGGAGATCAAGTGGCTTGCCACAGAAAATACATTTAAATACCCTCACCATGAAAGTGTTGATATTCATACCTACAATGTTTTAGCAGAGCTTCAGCCTGAAGGAGTTCCATACACTTGTTTTATTTTTACGGGGACTTGACTTACATTTGCAAAAATGTTCTTTACTTATTTTCCACCAAAAGATGGATTGGATTGAAATGATCTGAGAATATGACTGAATGTATACTGAATGATAACCCTTATTTCCTAAATGAAAAAAAAATCTATTAAAATCAATAACAAATATTCTTTATTAAATGGATAGCAATGGAATTGAAAATGCACAAAAAAAATGCAGCTTATAAAACAAGTGGAGCACACTCTGTCTGCCCTGGGTGTAACTGCCAGTTGTGCATGGAGGAAAAGACTGAAAATAAATATTTAAGAATCTGTTCCTGTAGGACATCACTTTCAGGGACTTTTAGTTGAATCTGTTCTCAGCATCTGATCACTGAACTGAATCTGGATTCATATCTGCACTTATTGTTAGCTGAAAAAAAACCCCAAAACTCTGGGAGAGGTGTTAAGAAAATATCCGCTTCTTCTTGTACACTAGTCTGGAAACAAACTTTTGAGTGCTAAGCAGTGACCCAGCACTGACCACGCCAGGAGAGGAGGAGAGGAGAATTGTATCCAGGCATTCCGGCAACAGAGGTTCCACTAAAGTTCCATAGCACTGTTAGAAATCCCAGCTGAGCTATTTAAACTGCATGGTAAGTTTCATGCCTGCCTTTTATGAAGGTATTTCCTGGGAATATTACCCAGTGAACAACATGATTGCTATTTCCACGGGCATTGCATATGTTCCATATCTCCAGCTATTCATTCATTTTTGCTCATGAATTTGATGCTCTTCACTCAGCAAACTTTCCAGATGCAGTTTGTTGGTGGTTTTGTTTTCGGTTTTTATTTTCCTTCAGTGCATTAGGTACATTAGAAAACAATCACAGTGAGAGTAAAACTTTATCAATATCATATAACTAAAAATCTGACACTATTCATATTACTTTAAATGTTACTTGGTGTGAGAATTAAAGATGCCCTTCAGAAGCCCCTGCTGCATTCTTTCCTTTGTCTTGGCTTTGCTTTATTTTCACAGTGATGAAGCCAGGGTTGTGTCAAACACTCAAATCTCTGGGAAATTTCTTCCAAAAATTCAGCTACCAGATAAACAAAGGAAGCCTTTGGGGAAATTCACCCACTGTCATCATCTCCTCGGGTAGATGTGTGGGGCCACATGTGGGCCAGCCATGCAGTACAATAGGAAATGGATAATGCTCCACTACCTGGTTAGGACTTTAAAGTCTCCTGAGCAATTACTATGAAGTTTGCAAGTGCTTCCAACAAGTGTTTTATTTTACAAGCATCTGATCATATTTCACTTTGTTTTTCAAAAGTACACATACAGCTTTTCTGAGAAAGCTCTTTGAAACAAGGCAGCCCGTGGCTCGTGCTGCCTCCACCCACAGCCGCAGCAAACACTGGCTGGCAAGATGGAGAGCAAATGTCCTTACTCTCAAGCAGCACCTACGCCCTTGACAGATCTCTTCTCGGAGGCAAAGCTCTTGATCACCTGCTTGTTACATTTATAATGGGTTCTGGAAAAGACAGGTAACATGTAATTCAAGCCAGGATTAAACCTGCCTGAAAATCAACGTTGGTAAAAATTACTTTTTCGATTGTTTTGAAATCTGGTTCCAGTCCAGAGAAGACCAACGTCCATTTTATCAAAGTTCATCAAATGAAAAAAAGGGCCAAAGGCCCCAGAATTGTCCTGGGAGATGTGTGTTGCTGGCAGAGCCAGGATTAATACCCTGTGCTGAGGAGCTGGAGATCCTGTGCTATGTGCATTATAAATCAATGACAAAAATGACTGACTCTGCTTGCAAACAGCAGGTGGGGAAATTCCTGTACAGCTACAAGCCACAGTGACTGGTGCACAGACCAAAAAAGGCAGTGAGACCTATCAGCCAAGTCCCCAAAGCAGAGATAAAGTCATACCAAGGCAAAACATAGGCCTAACACTGAGCAAGGAGTGGTTGTAACTATCTGGATCCCATCTGAGGTTCAGAGTTTTCTGTTAGTGCCCATGCAACTTTGCACAACAACTCAAATAAAATGTGTGTAGCACTTCAGTCCTGGGATGATTTCATTTAGAAACCTAAAGACTGAATTTATACCTTGTCTGAGTGTGTTAGATTTCACTCCAAGAACCTCAAGGTTATTTTCCAAAAGAATGAAAAATTTCAAATGTAGACAGGCAGGTACAGTTCTGCAAATCAAATGCTGGAATATTTTGTTAGGATGGCACTGCTGCATTCCTGATAAGAAATACAGGAAGCAAAGGAAAAGCCCTTACTTACACTTTGGAAAGTGAGAGAAAAGTGTCAAAGTAATATTACTGAGCATCAATGATTAGAAAGGCAAGTTCATGCCAAAGAAAGCATTGCCAGCAGAGATAAACCAGTCTTATTTTATGAGCTCCAAGTGTCATTTAACTGACTTCAGTTTCAGGGAATAATTTAAAAAAAAAAAAATTGCCCCCCCCCACATTTGTACACTTTTCAGAGGGAAGAACTGAATTTACAAGTTCTAGCCAAGATTCAGAGCACGGAGAGCAAGAACTGAGTGGCAGTCTCTCAAAGTCTAAAGAAACACTAAGAAACTACCATCAGAAAATGGCTGAACAATGTATTTCCTTGACAACATAAACATTTTGCTACTAAGTGACAGAGTTAACCACCGGTAGTTAGTGAGCACTGAAGGAGGCTAATTAATGTGCCAAAATGTTATATGACAGGTTTTCCTTTGATCACTGTCATGTTTTGCCTTTTCCACAGGTGAGGGCAGTAAGAACTCAGTGTGACAACTGCACTAATGCTAGACGGCATTCAAGCAACAAAAATACATCCTCTAGGGCCATAACTCACTCCCCTTTATCATACCTTCACAGGAAAAATTCACTTAACAGTCAGCAGTAATTTTCTATTACATAAATTTAATTTTACTTGCGGTACATAATTCATCAATCACTGTAAGGAAGCAGCACTGCAGACAGTACACTGAATTCTGGCACATCACCTGCCTGAACAGGCTCAGTGAAATAAAACCACCACAATGCTTATTTAAATGAGGCCAAATCACTCATTTCCTTTGCCTTTTAGAACACAAGTGTTTAATGTAATGTAATTTACAGAGACTAAAGTATCTTGGTTGGACAAAGAAACCTCTTCAGGTCAATACCCAGCCTCACCTGGCAGACAAATCACTGGCGCCTAGCACAGAGCTCCATGAAACAGGAAGACTTCAAACACAAACACTCCACATTCTGTATTTAAGGGACTACCTGCTTCACCACCCACCCCACATTCCCATGATCATGCTCTTCCTTAGCTCTACCAGAGTTTACATCACACCTTCCAACGCCCTTCACATCAGCTACAACCCACAGACCCCACTAAACGCAGGCAGCCTGAAAAGTGTTTGCTGCGCACTCCAGTGCCACTGCTCGAGCACTGCAGAGACTCCAGTCCATATTGACATGTGTTATGGCTGTACACAAGCACTGCTGGGGGCCAACACCTCCTGTCCCTTGACAGTCCCACAGTATTGCAGTGGAAATGTGCCGCTTGCACACGACTCAACACGGAACTCTCTGGCAGAGATGGAAAAGGCCAAAACTTGGATCACAGGATGCACACGTTGTGTCATGATAATGCCAGAGGGATAGAGGGTTTCAGTCACCAGCTGTGTAAATATTTGGCTAGTCTTAACATGGTTAAAAAACCCCTAGTACCAGGAGTCCAAAAAATGCTTCAGGAAAGTAAACTATATAGCTGAAAGCTACAGAATACTTTAACAACATTTAAGAGAGACAGAGAAGTGCTTTGCAGTTTTTAATTCTGCTTGGTATGCCAGTTCCCTTGCTAAGAAACTAAGCAGAAATTAAATTGTCAGCTCAACCTTAGCAAGAGTGCTCTTGTTGGCAGAACTAATGCATGTATTTGCCTTTTGCTATTGCTTTTATTTCTCTGTGACTTTAATTCCCTCTCTGAAAATGGAGATCTCTCTCATTTTTATCCCATATTGGCATTTTCTGTATTTGACAAAGTAATATTTCGTATTTCCTTCTTTTTCTTTTAAAAAAGGGTTTTTCCTTATGTTGATGTTCTTATTTCAAGGGGATTTTTCTTGAAAGGTTACTGGCCCCACCAGTGATCCCTTCCAACCTTACCCATTATGAGATTGTATGATTTTCCTTATGTTCTCCTTGTGAGGTATGCAACAAAACAAGTTTCCTTTACTATTGAATGAGTGGCCATTTGTTTCAGAATTTTTTCTTGTTTGTGGTGGGGTTTTTTCTTTGTTTTGGGGGTTTTTGTCGTTGTTGTTTTCTCTGTGTGTTTGTTTGCTTGTTTTTAATTAATACATTTTAACACTGACAGTACAAGGAAATGCAACTTACTTATTAAAAACAAAAAGCAGCATGTTGGTGCACAACTTCATGGAGTTCAAACTCAAAATTATTAGTAGCCTCAAGTAAAAAAAAGAGGGGTGGGTCAACGCACTCCTCATATCTGTGTTACTTGGAAAGGAAACTTCCAAGGAAACTGATAATTCTTTCTAATGAAGGAACTGAAACAGTACTTCCTGCTTCAGCAACAATATCACGGGGAGAAAGAAAGCGTATTTACCTTGATTAGAAGCCTTTCAAGAAAAGAGAATTTAGCCCTAAGTGACTTGTTCCAACAAGCCCTAATTCTAAAATCTCCCTCTTATACCAATTATCTTCAATTAGAAAAGTGATTATTCCCAGATTTTACATAATACCAGCAATGTGGAAGAGGGTCAAGATCTCAGTCTCATGACTGCCGAAAGATGAGCTGTGTCTAGTATCTAATGGAAAAGATAAAAGTGTATTGCGTATATTTATTTTTAGAGAGTAAAAGTTTTAGGTTCACGTTTCAGAGCTTTTTTCCACATCCAAAAACAACAGAAGGAAATGAGAACTGCTCTCCTCAGTATTCTGCAGAAGCCAACAAAACAGAGGCCATTGGAAGATGGACCAGTATCACCAGAAACAGCTGTTTCACAAGCCAACAGCTCAATGGGCTTAACAAATGAGAATGCCCTGCATGAGCATTTTCTTTATGCAGGTTCCCACTGCTTTGAATCCAAATAAAAAGACTGAAATCCCATCTGCTGTGAATTGAATAGGGCAAGGATTTCTCCCTAAGGAGAGGTTTTTAGATAGCATGCTGAAGAGGGCTTACTGTACAGAACAAAAGCTGTCTCCTTTGCCTTTTGGAAAAAGATGAAGAAATTTTGCATAGTAGGTTACCAAAGACCTGACCTGGATGCTCAATGGGAATTACAACTGCTGTAATAGTAGTCATTATCTGTTGATGCTTTAGCACCAAGGCTGGGTCATCAACCAACTTTCTCCCCCCTGTATAAAACTTATACAAATGATGAACCAAATAATTATTTTCCTGTGTATGAAATATTTTAGATTATAGATTTCATATAGAAAAAGTTATAGATTGCAAATGGAAAAACAAACATTTTACATGTTCTCTCTTTCTTTCCTTTTAGAGAGGTGCAGACCTACAGATGTTACTTCAAGTCTGTCTTTCTACTATATAGTATTTAATGAAGATTAAATGTTTGAGCTTGGGAATAATAATGAGAGAGAAAAATCTAAGAAAATGAAAGATAATAAAGACTAGGATTCAGATTTAAGAGGTATCTAATTTAAAGACATGGACATTATTTTTTTTTAAATCTGGAGTGTCTATATAATCACTGGACCACTGCCTGCAGTCAGAAAAGCCTGAATGTTTAAAAGCTTAGTAACACTTCTGGAGCCAGGCATATAATTAAGAATATTTTCAAAGAAGAGTCTGCTACCATAAATGCTGCTGTGAATTTCCTTTAATATACTAAAAAGGTGCAAATTTGGGTCTGTATTCTGTGTTGGGACAACAGAAGGCAATGTTACAATTAAAGTACAAGTGTAATGTTTGCAATAAAAAAAAATAATGTCCATGTCTTTAAATTAGACACGGAGGGGGGTGGAGGGGGAAGAGGAAAGGGTGATGTACCATCAAATCTAATTTGTGATGGCATCCAACCTGTGAGTGACAGAGCAGAACTAGGACTCAGTTCTTAAGGCTCCCAGTCAAGTGCTCTGTCCTCTGCACCAAATGTTCCCCCTGATAAATGTTGTGGCTACATTCAGCTGTTTTGAGAGAAAATGAAATCCCTGCTGAATTTATAGTAATGCTATTTCATTCCCACTTAAAAACAAAAAACCTTTGGTCTTTTTAGGAGTTTGAAATGCAAAGGTAAAGCTTTGCTCTAGGGCTGCACTGGAATGAGAGGGAGACAGAAATCACTACTCACAGCTCAGAAGGAATTGACTCACAAGTAAGTTGAAAGAAATAGATATGACTAGGGGCACAAGGAGTGTTATTAAAGCAGAAGTGCTATTTGAAATTGTGAATCTTTAAGAAATTGTGATTTCCTTTGTCTAAAATGTTGCTCGGCATTCTTGTCTGAACATTCAACCAATGTGTTAGGTAATCCTCAGGCACAACAGCAAGGTTTAGGGAAAGGACAAAGTATGTCAGCTAAATCTTTGAATTCTTTTGCCTTCAGAGAGTAAGATCAGCTCTTACATGTTACTTGAGAATTGTTTCTGGCACCGAGTTAATACGTATATGGTCCCAATGCAGGACTAATCTGTTGCCATCCTGGCACGCTGCTAGCACTGCAAACCCCTTGGCACAGGTTTGTAAATGAGGTTGCTGTGAACAGCCACAGTTTTTAAGGGTAGGAGCTCTTTCTATTGGCTCCTCAGGATGGAGATCTCACTGGGGCACACAGAGAGGTCACCTGTGGAGACTACAGCTGTGAAAAGCCTCAAAGCTTGAATTTGAACTGCTGGGAAAAACTCTGCTGACTATGCTGTAGTTAAACAGGCAGGGAAACCACTATTTGCTGAACACTTTACCTATCAGAGCTGCTATCATACCCACACGAGTTAATTACAGCATATTATGTTACAGTGTTTACCAAGCACTATTAACTCTGCCCAGAAAACTGAACCAGACAGCATGATATAGTCCAGTCTTCCAGAGTCAGTAGGTAGCACCAGTCTACATGAGAATATAAAGCTTCTCAGCCCAATGACATTCACTAAGACCATCCTAGAAGATAAGCTCACCTACACACTTGAGGAAAAAAATCCCCTTGTAAAGTTGGAGAGTAAAATAACTTGGAATGACAATGAATTGTTCCCATGTGGTTAATCATCATCAGTAGGACTCTTGTGTCTCAGGTCCTTGCACAGCTTTGGATCTGCTGACAGAGAGATGTTTGAGCTGAGACTGAAGGCAGGTGTGCCCCTGTGCCTCTTCAATGGGAAGTCAGACAGCTCAGCTTCATCTGTCATTAATTTGGGTAACATTGTGCAGAAGAACTGAGAGAGAACTATGAAGAGATGCAGGGACTTCATTTTCCTTGGACCAAAGACATTACAATGCAGCACTCTGGAATCTAAATTCTACACAGTATCCTGGCAGTGTCAATAAGGAAACTGTTCAACAAAGCACATACAAGTATATTTAAACTTCAGCTGTACACTCAGATTGGTTCCTACTCATTAAAGGACACACAAACACACAGCCTTAAGTCAGCAAGTGAACGTGCCAACCTTAAAAAAGTTAAAAACATAACACAACCCTTTCCTCAGTGGTAACAAATCTTTCCTTGTATGATTTGATACTCAGTTTATCTCACACACACATTCATCATTCACTTCAAAAAAGGTTTTGGATAGAAATTCCTATAACCTTTTCCAGGCTTGCATCCTTACACCAACTCCTGCCATGATGGGCTGTCTTTCAGGTACAGCCTGACTTGGCACCACAGCCCCTGTCTGCAGCTGCAGCATGCAACGTGGAGCATCTCACCGAGGCATTGCCAGAATTCATGCAACTGAGTCAATGGGCTTGGGGTAAATGAGCAAAGCTTATGCAAATGCCTAAAATAAAACACGAGCTCAAGTCCTTCACTAAGTCAGGGCCTGTATCAGGAATGATAAATGTGAAAAACACAAAGTAAGGTAAGTCCATCGAAGGATTGAAGACACAAGAAAACACTTCTCAGACATCGGGCAAAGTATTTGCATACATTACAGTGGCCTTTGGATTGTGAGGATCAATACTTTTCTAGTGCACATTATTGGACAGAGAAGTAAAACCATGGGGACATGCTTTTAACATAAATACAACAGGTGGTCTTACAAAGGTAGTTCATTTGTAATTATATTTCTGAGTCCAACTTTCAAAATAATGTCTGCACTGAACCTTACCTGTGAACTTTACAACCAAAATTTGGACTCTGATTTTGTGAAGACACTCTTCTACCATGTGTAAGAGGCAGCATAATTAAAACCCTGATAAACAGATAAATTCCTAAAGGCATGGAAGAATTCATACTTTTTCAAGTTACACATGATTCCAAAACACCACATGAAGCGAATATGGGCATTCTCCCCATGGATATAACAAATCCCATCAGTGTAGCAAAGGTAATTATTAACTGCCCATTTATTGCTACCACCAGCTGCTGATTCAGTGGAAGAACACAGTTGGAGGTATCAGGGTGACAAATTGAAGGGAGGCATCCTAGTGGAGCTGGGAATCTGGACTTGGATTGTCTGACAAGTAAAACGATGAGTACATATGTGCTGGTAGTGTGCAGCATTCCAACAGAATCTAGCATGTCTCAGGGCCATCCATATGTTCCACCATATGTCTGTGAGGAGAAGGGTCCAGAATCACAGTCTCTGGATAGGGTAGGTCTCCCAGGCTCCCAAGATACCAGCCAGGATCCCAGTGTTGCTGCATTCATCGGTGTGTAAGCACCGGTATTCCCACCAACAAACTACTGATTTCAGCTCAGAGGGTAAATATGTAACATAACCAACTGTTTGCTGATTCAGAAGCTGGCTCTCACAGGACAAGTATTCTAGGGAAGAAGAGGTTGCTCTGGGCTGATGTTACTTCAGAGCCAATTCAATCTCTGTGTATTAACCATAGAGAAGCTGCAGCAACAGAGGTGTTACCATGTAGACCAGCCACAGTGACAAGCACATAGAAACAGACTGGATTTTAATAGCCTGGCAAAAGGGAACACAAGTTTGAACTCAGTAGATGGCAGGTTGCTTTATTTTGCTTTCTATTCTGCTTTGCACTTAGGTTTTTCAGGGGCCAATTAGCTGTTGTGTATTTTCACATTTCAGTCCTACCTTGTCACTGTCCACTGTGTTCTGCGATGTCCTGGATGCAATAGAAATGGTGTCAGGTTGACTGCTGCCATCCCCTTGGCTGTCTGCATCATCTATTCCATCTCTGCAGAAGACATAGAAGGGAAACAACAAAGATTACTTAACACACCACCTGAGAATGTGCACAGCTTTACAGGTGGATTTGAGAAGTGCAGCGTCAGCGGGACAGAGCTGGCTTTGTGCTACAATCACCTCACTGACGCAGCCCATGATGCTATTTAATTGCACTTTAAAATGATGTCACCCTTAGCCATAGGGTTTGGGATTAGCACATAATCACAACATTTGTTGCTGGAAACAGGATGGCCATTGCCTGCATATTGACAGCATAGAAGACTCTGGTGTTCAGAAACAGCTCTGTTAATGAGGGTGTCAAGCAGCAGTTTTCCTTCAGTTAGATTTCTGCACTAACCAAAAACATTCAGACTAGTTTACATGCAACACTGAGGGAAAGGGCATTTCCCTTGCCTCACAGGAATCACATCTTCAGAAATTTGATCCTTTTGGATATTTGAAATTTGAATTTCAATAGCCACAGATATGCTATCCAAACAAACATAAAGGCAGCTTAGAGGTCTACAAATTTACGAGGCTGCTAACAGAGGGTATTTTTTTCCCTTTTGCTATATAGATGAAGTTCTAAATTTTCACTGGTCTTTCAAACTAAACATCTAAATAATCCAAAATACATATTTAGGGTCAAAGATAAAAAATTAGGATCTCAATTATGTACTAGAAAACTCTTGTATTGGTGCACATTCCCAGGAAGAAATATGTTGCTAAAGGTCTCGTGGGTGAACTTGGTGACTTAAGCTTTGGATATCTCTATAATATAATAAGAGAGGTATAAAACTTGATGAGGGAATGGAGGTGCTCAAATTACAGGTGGCTTTTGGAAATGCCAGACAAAAAAAGAACAATTCATTTTGTCTAATTTCTATTTAATTCAGGATTGAAAGAAGTTGACAAAAAATTTAATATTACTAGTAGACAAAAAATTTAATATTACTTTACAGGCTGAAATGACTTTGATGATGAAACACAGATTCTTCACTGTAATAATATATTGTTATGATCAGGTATGATCTTCATTGTCGAACAATTAAAAATGCCAAACAGGATAAAAAAAATAGAATCTGTGTCTTCTCAAATGTGAAGAAGTAAAATCTACTTTAGGAAAGGACCATCACCTTGGACCCTGAAGAATTCTTACTGTTTGTTTCTCCTAATAATTTGGACCATAACATAAAAGATCTCTGCATGTATATCACAGAAAAGCTTTCTAGCTACTTTTGCCAAGACAACATATAAAAAGCAAAGACAATGAAAACTGGTTTTGACTATAAGAAAGAACAGTAAAAAGCCCACAAACACTTCCCTGCTGTGGGATAAGAAAACACTAGTGATTCATGTTACAGGGAATGCCTGAGGTTACCTTCTACTGTTGTTTCGCTGCTTTGCTGGTGTCTTGGGGAGCTGAATTGGCTCTTTCAGAGCTCCCTTCAGATGAATAATCCTTTCTTGAATAACTTCCCGGATATTTTTGATCCATTCCTGTTTTGTTTCAATACTGGATGCCTAGAGTTCCACAAGGTAGAAAGACAGAGATTTTATCATGTTCTCATCATGTCACCTCCCTATGTAGAAGAACTGTGGTCAGCAGCTGAAAATGCATGATTAACTGTTTGTCCTCTCTGCTGGCTGATACAGCTGCTGCAGTACCTGGTAACCCCCTGAGAATGGAGAGCATTGTTACCAGACCTACTTGGCAAGCAACAGCAAAGCAGCTAAGCTCTGGATAAATATATTTAATGCCAGAATGCTCTGTAGAGGGGAAACAGGTTATCACTGCACAGCTGGGATTTCCTCAGACAAAACAATCATAACATGAATTCTCCATTAGAAAAGCACTTGACAGAAAAGGCTGTCATCTCTGGAGGTTTGAGGAATAGGCTGATTGTTGATAGGCCGGTGGCAAAGGACTAAGAGAATTACACCTCTGAGCCAAACACCCTGAGACGTGTTCTGTGCAGCTGCTCAGCCCAGACTGCAAGAGGAGATGCAATTCTAGCAAGGCTGCACAACCACACTTCCAATTCCTACTACAGCCTTAGAGCTGGACTGCTCCTGATGCAGGCATGACCCCACTGACAGACATGGAAGCCATGTGAACATGAGGAAAGAAGAAACTGACCTCTTATTTAGTGCTCCCAAGGCCTGAACTAGAAGCTCTAAGGGCAAAAAAAATAACAACAGAAAAGACTTACTTTCAGCACTGTTTTATTGTCTGAGGATGGTGTTCGTCCAGACCACAAAGCAAATTTGCAGGGATCTCCTTCAACATGTTCAGTCACTCCCAGTTCTGAGGTCTAGTGTGGAGGAGAGATGATGAGAGATTTCATATATATGAAGCTTCATGAGTCCAGAAAACTTAGGACTTGTAGGAAGAAATAGAGAAGCTTGGATAGACGAGGGATTGAGATCTTATCTCTGCTTTGCTACACACTGATAAAAGAAGCAGAATACCACTGCGATGGCAGGGAATTGAATGGCTCAAGAGATCCTCCCTGCACTTCCCATCCACCCTTCACATCTCGCTGTTGTAAACCTCTCCAGACTCACTGGGAGCCAACTTCCAGGTGAGCCCTGCAGGACCCACAGCCAGCCCTTCCAAGTGGCACAGGAATCCCCAACCCAGCACGGGGACTTGTGAGCCATCTCCCAAACTCCACCACTACCTACAAGAAACACAACACCCAGAAAGTTTTCTTTGCAGCCACACCTACCAGTAACTTATTCTTGTAAACATATTTTGTGTGTCCTGAAGAATCTTTGATCTCTTTGCTAAACACCAAAGAGATTTCAAAGAGAAACAAATGCCTCTCACGGCCTTTCCGAATGAGAGACTTGGGATCCCACACTTGGAAGGAATCCTGAAGAATCAGCTCCCCCTGGACGTCCAGGTTCTCGTCAAATCCTAAAAGCACAAAACAGATTGGCTTGCATTTTTTCTTGAGACTAGCAATTCCCAGAAACACCACGGCAGTAGGGATTTGAAATAAAATGGCCTTTTCCTTTTTTTGCACAAACTCTGAATCAACATTAATGGGCATCCAGTGCCCCATTGAAAATATTTTTTTTTTTCCTATTGCAATGATGTAATTATTTCACCAGAGGCAAATATATCACATGTGCTAAATGAGATTACTGCTAAAGTGTACTAGGAATTAAAAATAAATATTACAAAGGTTTCAGTGGTGGTTAATGTACACAGAACTGCATTGCAAGAAAACTTATTCATGGCAATACAAATTCAGAAAAATGTAGTGTGTGGTGAGTAGGAGTGCCCCACCACAGCATGATGCTTTCAAGCATGTCAACCAACCTCCAAGGGTCAGCAGTGGCATGGGGGAGCTGCATCTATGAGACTGAAGGGGATGGTATCTGAAACAAGTTCTCCAGGAGGAGTTTCCCATCTTCCATCCTGCACATGGCTGAGGATCAGAGGACTCCCTCCCTCCACATAACTGGAGAAAAGGGAGTCCCCAGTGCAAGGTGCCCTCCAAGCTGCAGCCTCAGCAGCTCATGGGTCACACTTCCCTCCAGAGCTGGGGACTGCTCCACCACCAAGCACAGTCTGCTGTTGGCTCTGCCAGACAGCACTGCAGAGCAGCCCCAGTCTCTGCTCCAAATACTCAGGAATAATGTTTTATTCAGAAGACAACTGTCCAAGTGCTTGGCTACCCTAACAAAGTCATCCCTGCTTCTTCATTATTGTGTGGTGCTGATCACCTCATGAGGACAGAATATCCAGATGTTATTTTGGGAACTCTTGCTTTTCACAGACACCACAGTTAAAACCATCTTCACAGTGTTTCTACCTATGCTGGGTCAGTTTGCCCTCCTGCAATTTTAATCACCTGGTCTTAATGTGCTGCCCAGATACTGGCAACATTTCCTTTTTTTCACCTGTTTTAGTACTCTGTTTCTTGGTTCTGACTCAGACCAGACTGGAAATTATATCCCCAGGCAAAAAAAAAAACGTTTGAGATAGTAAAGCATCTCTGTTCAGAATAAAATTTCTAAGTTTTAGAAATACTTCACACATCAAAAAGCAAATAAAATACTTTATGCCAATCAATCTTTTTCTGTAATTTTAGAATTTAAAAAGATTAATATTTTTTAGTTCTTTGGCATAATTATACTAACATTTTGAAGCACAAGCTGTTTTGATTCAGAAAACCAGAACTTTTGAAATGTTGAAACAGTATTTAGGAATGTTTTCATCCAATAATTGCTACAGCTGCCAGTAGCTAAACCGATACTGTTTCATGAGAACTTTTTTTCCATTAGGAAAGAATGGTTTAACTAAATATATATACATACATTCTATATGTATGTATGTACATATATACACACACATAAGAGATAAAAAGTACACCCCCTCTCTCCCCAAACTTCTTAGCTAGCACTATTCTTCCGAGACTTTTGGAGAAATACCAGAAAGGAGCCAGGAGGTACCTGAAAATGATGATCAACCAACAGTACTGCTCCAGTCAACCTCTACTAACTTTCCCCACAAGTTACAAGCAAGCTTTATTTCTCTGTGGGTCCCTCCCCTGGCCCTGGCCACCTGCCCCTCTGCTACCTTCCAGCATGCTGACGTGCATGGCGTCGTTGGCCTTCTTGGGGACACTGAGCATCACTTCCAGACCATCCTTGAGTTCCCCTTTGCCCTCCTCGCAGCAGGTGAGCAGTTCCTAAGAAGAGATGCAGAAACACCCATAAACAAACCCTGACCAACATGCTGGCTTTGTGTACGATTGTGTTGATTGGTACGTGCAACTGCTTCACTGGCATTGACAGGGGAAAGCTGAACTGCAGCAAACCCCACCGCAGCTGCTCACAAACAGTGGGGAGCAAAGAGGAATGACTATAAACCAAGACAAAGCAAGGTGCTCTCTCAAGTGAGACTGTGCACCTGGAGGATTTCTGGGGACTTTGCTCATGCTGCAGCCACCACTCCATCCAGGTGTGCCAGGTGGGTGGCAGGACCCCAGCCTGATCCTGCATTGCCACTGAGCAGTGCAGAGCAGGGAGGGCCCTCAGGAAAGAGTCACCTGAGGAGAGACAAAAGGGGTGCTTTAGGCTTCCCACCAGCACATGGCTTGTGCAGTGCAGGTTTGCTGTCTCACAGCACTTACTGGGCTATGGGAAACCTCTGTGCTGTTTCACTGAACAGGAACAAAGCATGGATTTTTCAACGTGTTGAATGTCCTCAGTAAGTGCCTTCCTAGTACAGAGTACCACTCCTTTGGTATACACACAGGAAGTTTTAAAGAGAAGCCAGAATCATATCTGGTGCTAGCTTTTCAAAATCAGAAACTGTCCCTTCCCTTATCCCCCAGAATTTTTTCTACTCTGGCTTAGTAGTTTTGAAGTGAACAATGGTTGGTTAAGTTACACCTAAAATTCACCTATGCACAAGATACTACAAAAACCTGTAAACAACTTACAACAACCAAAAACGTTTTTTGTTTTGTTTTTTTTTTTTTTTTTTTAAAGTGGAAAATGTTAATGTTTCACCTGTAAGTCTTTGCTTTGTGCATGGAACTACCCCCCTTTTTTTTCAAACACAAACGTGTTAGCTCCCAAACAGAACCCAATGACAATGAAGGAGTCCCAGTCAAGAGTCACTGAAATTTCCTGAAATTAATTTCTACTGCCATTGAAGTATTTAATCAAAACATTACATGTCACAAACTTAGCAAGAACCAAAGTAAATAGTTCTGTCATCCCTTCAGGTTTCCTTTCCCATTTATTGCTTTTTGGGGTGAAATCCACTTGGATGAAAAAAAAAACCCCACAATAAAACCCACCAACTGACCAAAAAACCCCACCATCAACAACAACAAACAAAACAAAACAAAAACAGTTGAAAAAGGTTTTTCATTGGTTTATGGTTGGGTTTTTGTCTTTTTTTTTTTTTTTTTTTCTTTCTTATCCTTTAAAACAGCAAATTGATTTCACACTTTGTTGCCATGCCCAGGCTTGGGAAGTAGGAGTGGTGGTTCAGCAGCAGCAGCTCAGGGGTCATGAAGCAGCTCCCTTAAGCACAAGGTAACTCATTACACCTGTGAACTGCTCTGCACGAGCTGATTTGTGCAGTTCACTTGGGTACCTTCAGTAGGAGCTGATATTTTGTGATCCTCTGGACAGGCTTGATTAAATAAGAAGAGATGGAGTTGGCCAGACCATGTCTTTGCTGAATTTCCTAGAAAAGATAAAAACAGCAGTCAGTCATGGAAAACTATTAACACCCTGCCAGACAGAGCCACCCATAACTAATTTTAGCTCTGGATCTCTACATTTAGTTTTTTTAACTCTCTTTGAGCTCACATGCAAGTAAGTGTGGTTCCAGAGGCTGGCAATAAACTGCAAAGACCCTTGAAGGCCACTTAAACTGCAGGGTCCCTCTGCAAGTCAAGCTAAGGCTCTGCTGAATAAAACTGCACAGGTTTCAATTTAAATATGACTTACCTGTCATGTCATTTGGTTTCCCCTAGCTATGAAGGCTGAAAGTAGAGTCTTAACATTCAATTAAAATTAAATGACATTAAATTAAATTGCATATGTAGGGTGTAATTTAGCTGTCTAAACATAGGAATCTAACACCATTTGAGAGCCCTGGGGTAGCTGAAATATCCCCATGTGAGTAACAGGTCTGACACAGTGTTGACAGACCTGTGCTATTCCGAGGTGGCACCTGGGGGCCAGGAAATACCCCTTTGATACCTGTTACAGCACTGAATGCTTCTGTTTCACCACCTGACCTCAACCAAAATGTCTGGGGCTGATCACTGCGATGTGCTCACAAATTTCTGCAGACACTACGGACAGGCAGCTGGTGAGGTCTGCCAAGGGCTCAGCTGCCTCCTCCAGCTGGTTCCAGGGGGAGTTACGAGCTCCTGAAAATCCTACAGGACCCTAATGAATATATTTAGCTATGCAAAAGACTCATGCTCAAACTCATGCCCTATAGAGGCAGATTTTCTGCTGAAATAGAATAGGTTGGAAACCCTTCTGTCTCCATCAGGCCCTGAGTATACCACTCATTGCTCCCAGTCAGCAGGAAATCCTCAGTTCCTAAGGGAGCAGATGGGGAAGGGGAATGGGACTTATCTCCAGCTACTGGAGGGTAAATGTGAGACTGCAAACAAAGAAGTGAACAGAAGAGGAAGGGAGAAGAGCTGCCAAGAACAGAGATTTTCTTTCTGTATACAGTCTGATTTTCTGCTGAGTACTAGGGAGGTTACTGCTTCTTTTTAGCTCCAGTGTTTATCTTTATGATGGGATGCAAAAATATCCACTTCTCATACCATATGCCTTTTTTTTTTACTAGACAAGTTTTTTTTAAAAAAATATCTCTGGTGCCATGAACAAAACCCAAAAGGAAAAGGGCTCTGTTTGGGGGTTTTAATGGAGTTTGCATGAAGCTGAGTCATGGCTGGCTTCACACAGGAACTGTGCCTGCAGAACACATGGCCAGGACTCAATTTGTAACTGCAGGAGCCAGCAAGACCTCAGTCATGTCTGTGAACTTCCTGGAGCTGGCAAAGTGCACTTGTTTTTGTAGGATCTGAGTAACAAAATTAGCACAACTCCTTCCTCCCAGCTCTCTGAACATCAGGGCACGCTCTCAGCAATATGACCTTCCCCTCTGGGCATTCCTTGCTCTGCCAGGATGCTCCCTGGTCAGACTATGCAGAGACACTGGTGGAGTGACATTTGTTCCTGCTGCAGCAATAGCACTGCTACATGGCAATTAACAGGTACACTGCTGGGAAGGGACATTCTCCCTGCAGCTCCTCTCTCTGGTCCCTGAAGCATTGGAATAAGAAGGCAGCCTGCTGGAGTGTGTCTTGGGTTGGCTTTGTAACAGCTGGAGAGGTCTGGACTTACTGTGGGTGGAGATGGAAATGAGAGGTCTGTGCAGAGTAAAGCCCAGCAGTGCAGACAAGTGTCACACACCTCTGAGGCACAGGGAACACAGAGTTGTCTGAGCTTTGGAGCAGCTGGCAGGGCTCAGAAACAAGCTGACCATAGGCTCTGTGCTCTCTGCTTTGCCCTGCTTCCTGCTCAAAGCAAGCATGGCTCACATTAGAGCTCATCCTCATGGCTCACCACTTGACATAACTTTATTCCTTGGGTGGAAAAGTGTCCCAAGGACCTGGAAGAAATTGAGGCATCTGACCGGCAGCGTGTGCTGGCAGTTGTGTATTGTAAACCAGATGAGCTGAATCAACATGTAGTCTTATATGCAATGACAAACCCGAACACTAAAAATATCTTCTGCGTAGTGCAGCACAGGACACTCAGAAGTCCTTGGATGGACAACACGGGGACAGGAATACCTAAATACAGTGTAATACCATAAGAACTGCTGAATTTACCATGAAGCAGTGATAAAGTGCTCAGGTTTTGTATCAATTTTCTAAAGAGATTCACCAATTTAGATGTAATCTAATTGTGTACAGTTGGGTGGTAGGACAAAGTGCACCATGAACTGGGTGTACGGATCAAAGACTTGCTAAGCAGACTGCTTCAGCACTGCAAGACTCATGAAACATTTAGGTTTTGTGATGCATTACACAAATCTGATGAACAATTTCAGAAAAAGATCTTAGTAAGGAGAAAATGAGACCCTGGTTGTGCCTCTGTTCATTTCCTAAGGGACACTCCAGCTCAGAGGTGAAACTGTGCAAGAACCACCACCCATGCAGAAGCACAACACTCTGCAAGGCTTCCAATGCCAATGAGCTTTGCCATGTGCCATGCTGGTGATGCACGTCCAAAGTGCCCTTCAGGTTCTTGAATACAAAACCTGATCTTTTCCAAGATTTAAAGCAAAAAAATGTTGAAAAGAGCAGAAGCATGTAGATGACTGAACCAAACTCTTCCTCAGGACAGAAGCTTGCTTAAATAATAGACACTAAAATCAACTCGACCACCTCAATAACACACAGATTTCCAACAACTGAAGTCAATAGCTGACATATGTTGGCAATCAAAAATAGAGCTTGCCAGCCTGAAGTTTATGGTAGTAAAAATACTAAAAATTGCTAAACGTTGTAGGTAAAATTTATCTTTGAAACTACTGAATAAAGAACATAGTTTTAAGTAATTCTCAGGTGATGAACCAGATAGATACAAGAAGCAAAAGAACCAAATTAATAAGTCTATTGCAGATATATCAGAATAAGTGCATTATTTTCATTCCCTACACAATTTCCAGCTAATATAATCACACCAACAACTTCTGAATTTTATAAACAAAGCATGATCTGAAGGGAGGGAAGATTATAGTCTTTATCCTTTATTAGACTATTGTTATAGGGTAAACAAGGTAAGTTTCATAATTCAGAGTTTGTGCATAATTTTCCACCAGTCTCAACTGGTCCAATAAAAGAAACTGCTTTTCTCTACATACATGGTTTCACTTACGTCCTTAGAACATCCCAGCTCTCACAGCATCACTAGGAATTCTCTTCAATGTTTACAATAAGATATGTCACTTATCTTTGTTCCTTATCTTCAACTGAGCTAACCCTTGCAATGAGCCCTGAAGCTGCCAGTTTTCCATGGACTTGAGGGGTTCAGATTACTGGGACCGCTTGTTTTCAACTCAAAGATGCCTTTTTTATGACAGTTTATGCAATTTGAGGGATTGTATCCTTGTGATCTTCAAGCAGACTTCTTACTAAAAGTTGTATTCTAGATAACTCATTCTCATCATCAGGGTGTTTGGGGAAATTCCAGGTTCTGCCTAGAAGAAAAGAACCAGTCATTTCCTCTGTGTTCCCTGTGCCAGACTGTCCTGCGTTATCACTGAAACAGTGTCCCTCCAAGATCAAAAAGGATCTACAGGTGTTTTGTATTACCATAGTCACTCAGATGGGGTGGCTCCTTGAGGATTTGTTGGGGGATAGCCAGCTTTCTCTTTTTGCACAGGCATCACTGGGTAGCCCAGCACTGATGAAAGTCAAACATCTCCCCTTGCACCACAGCAGAAGCTGACACATGAATATGTGCTACTAAGCGACCTCAGTCAGGTTTCCAGCCCATACAGAGAGCTGGAGCAGAAAAGCTTAGCGGAGGAAACACTTTTAACCTGTGCAAACACCGCCAGACACCAAGGGCAGCTCAAACCCTCCCCGAGTCACCGACCAGTATAACCCATTCAACAGGCTCAAGCGCCACCTCCTGGAAAATTCCTTTCAGTCCCATTCTACTTTTAGANAAAAAAGGCAAAAGATGTTGTTCATCACTTCTCTTCTGGCTCATGTGAGACCTCTCACTGTCGAGTGTGATTGAAACGCTATAACCACTGGCACACACAGACCCCAGAGGAGCTGATTTATGTCCACTGCCAACTATATCACAGCCTGGATCCTGCTGAGTAGTTACTTTTCCAAACTAATTTTCAATGCTTTGGAAAAGAGGTCTTAGCACACCTCGCTTTATTTTTTTTTCTTCCCTCCAAAACAGCAACTAATTGAAGGTGGCAGGTAGCAGACAAGTATGGCAAAATGCATGAGGTTCCAAAAATAAGAGGAAGAACTTAAGGTACGCAAAAACTTTAACATTATTCTCAGCCTACAAAATTGAGAGCCTAAAAGTGTTTCTCACCAAGCATAGTGCTTGTAAGGGAAGTAGTCTAATTGCAGTCAATGGAGTTTCTTACTAGCACAAAGAATCAAATGTCTAAAAGGCTGGGTAAAATCTGCAGAACAGGAGGACAGGATCTTGGGTTGGACTTAGGGATTTCAGGTCATAAAATATAATAGAATCGGCCTTACCACTAAGCCCGGAAGCAGAGAGCACATCTAAACCAGATTTTTAGAAAGGATTTGGCATAAAAAATGCATAAAAGCTCCCATAAGAATGTGTGTCTCCATTCAAAGCACCTCGCCACACTGGTGAAGACCACACATCACAGCACAGCCTATCGGTCTTCACAGCACATGGTGTTTGCAGAGGAATGAAAACCTCAAATGCCAAGGCACAGAACGGAACCTGTTGCTCAAATGTAAAGAGGAGGTGCTTCAGCTGCACCAGGTGTGTGGAAGGCAAATGGCAAGGGTTGCTTACATCAAAGAAGGTCCCTGCATGTTCCAGGATGAGCTGGCTGGAGTCAGGCTTGTTTTTGCAGTAGGTGACGTACATCTGAAATTTATCTGCCTGTGAAAACAAACATCAAGGGAAAAGCAAGATAAGCTATTTCTCTGCTCCCACAGTCTTTTATTAAGGCTTACCAGGATAAATAAAGGTGACAACACCCTCTCACACACGTACTCCCCACCAAGCAACACAATAATTGGAAAATTAAGAACAGAAGATTTTAAATTTCATACATTACCGGAGCAGTTCTGAGGGTTATAGAAGGCTTTCTTTAACAAGTATCACAGAGAGAAATCCTAAAACTTTAATCCAGATATAAAATAATTTCTAAGAGCTCTAATGATGTTACACAGATTGTATCCAAGAGTCTGCAGGTCTCAAAACCCAGTCATGAAATGTTGACTCTATCACCTACTTCCAGATAAAGCCAGTGTAGAAACTCTGGGCACATGACTCACCTAGCTTAAACTAGCTTGAGCCAACATTTTTTACTTGAAATTTGTGACATCTGGCCCAGACTTGCCTTTCCTACCTTGGCTCAGACTTAAATGGTTCAAAGTTTATCTTTTCCATTTTATTTCCTAATTTATTTATTTCTAAGAGGAAAGTAACAGCAGCCTTGCACTTGCATCTCATATTACTGTACTCTGGTCTCAAGAAGAGGCAGGAAAATAAAAGAGCAGGATGGCTTCCTTTTATTACTATTGCATTTTTTATTCCAGGTATCTAAACAACAGGACTGTGCAATCAAGAAGACAGCTCTGTATGTCTGCCTGTAACCATAAACACAGCTCTGGATATGCACTATTGCCAAGATGATGCTATAATATCTTAAAAATACCATGAAGATTTTGCACAGAATGATACATAAATGCATCAATTTTCTCCTAAATATGTAATCTCTTCTCTGTAAAAATATTTCTGACTCCATTTCATCAAGACTTTAAAATTTTCTTTTAAAATTAAAAGCCCATTTGAAGTCATCCAGACATGCTCATTTTTTTGATAAGTGAAAATATTCCATAATTAGTCTTAAAACACTAATTCATAGCTTTTAAATATGAATAAAACCATCAGAGTAAACATAAAGATGGCTATCTTGACTGGTAAATATTTTGGAAAGAGAACAGCTTTCATACAGATAAATCACTGTAGCCAATTCCCAGAGCTTCCTACGCCCACAAAGACTCTTAGCATTGAGATTTCAAAGTCCTGTTGGAAATCATCCTGACACTGAGTAACAGAATGAGAGAGTAGGGTGGCTCAGAAATGTGACACTAATTTCTGGAGAAAATCATTGATAAAATATATTATTCATGCCTTTGTAAAGTTCTCATGGCACAGCTAAAATTCTTTAAGAAACGTATATTAAGTGTTTGTCCTCCCAGGGTCCTTCACAGGGAATTGAATGTCACCCCTAAACACAGATTTCGTTTCATCAAGTCCTGTTAAACAGAAACCAGCAGAGGTAAAAGCTGTGCAGGACAAGGAGAGTCTTTGGAAAGCCTTCACACTACTGTTTAGGAGAAGAATTGTGGGAGGAACCTTTCACCCTGGGACAGGACAAGGACAAAGCAGTTGCAGTTCCAGACTAGCTCCTAATCTCACTTATTACTAAGGACATAACCCTTGTACTGATTCCCAGCTTGTTCTCATCTGTGCTGGAGAAATTAATTTGAATAAATAATGAGAAGAGGCAGCCTCATTACCCAGGTGACGAAGCAGTGGCCCACATCCTCAGGCAGTTGTTCATATTTCTCTAGCTCTTTTAGAAAAATGCTGAAATAAGAAAGCACCAATGTAATTAGTTACAGTCAAATACCCAGGACACACAGAAAACCCAATGTATTAATCAGTACTAGTGATCAATACTTGTATCTTGATTATGAAGTTAATCAAGTGTCCAGTGGAAAGAGTGTCTCTTGCCAAGGTATGCTTTGGTTTTTGACTACAGTCATGCCCGACTCCACTGGAAAGGAAAAGGTGGCAATGCCCAGCAGGGAGTCAGTGTGTTCAGGATTGCAAAGCGATAATTAAAAACAAGAACCCTCAAAGCGTTTTTGTGTGGTGGTTCAGAGGAAGAGCAAACAGAGAAACCCAAAGTTGTCAGCTTTCCATCACCCAGTTCAGCACACTGGACAAAGGACAACAGCTTGAACAAGTTCAGCATTTCACATGCAAGTGGTAAACTCCCAAAATACAGATCTTTCGGATCAACTCTCTCCCAAAAATTTGTACCACAAGTGACATCTCTGTTTGCAGACAGAGCCCTGTACAACGCCTGGGTGGTAAGAGGAATGTGAGACAGAGGTTACAGATCAAATACATAAAGTCTCCAAGAACTGACAGAAAAACTACTTATTAAACCAACTCATGCCACTGATTCCACTTTTTCCCCTTTGTGTTTTCCACGATAATATTTTTGACAGGCAAGAGTCCAGACTTTATATAATGCTGTGAGATGGAAAGCATGTACAGGATGGCAAAGCACTGGTATCCTATCACTTCAATAGTCTAAATCAGCTGAAGGCAGTTTAAACTAAGTTGCAATTCACTTCTGTAAAAGAAACAGAACAGGAAATCAAACATTATTTTACAAATCTGGATCAATTACTTTGGACTCCTGTGTGCATTGTACTGTAGGTGTTCTCTGCAGACACCACACAGATGCACAGGTGCCTACACACGCCTTCAGTTTCCTTACTCATTAAACATTAACAGAACTGTTCGGAAAACCTACTTGTTATGAAAATCATATATCTCCTGAATATTGCCAAAGATGACGTGTTCTTTATTAAGGATCCCAGCTGGTATTTCTTCCACTCCACTTGTCATTTCCCAAAGGTAAGTCTGGAAGACACCAGAAATTCTTAGTTTTGTGAATAAATGCAGAGAAAAAAAAGTAGATCTCCTTGGTTTATTGCCAATAGCACAGGTTGACAAAGGAACTATGTACTTTGAGATTAAACAAACAAGCTAAAAACCCCCAAATTTTTCAGTGTTACAGAAAGCTTTCCAGAGAAATTCAAAGTGCTGACACTTTGAAGTTGTCTGAGGATAAAGCAGACACAAGTCAACAACACCTGCCTTTGCTGTCCACCTGATGGTGTCCAAATACTGCAGGCAGAAATAGCCAAAAGGCAAGCCAAATTTGCTACTTCGGGATCATTAGACACATAAAAATCTCTTGCTGACTGCAGAAATGTGAAAGCTGACAGATTTCACTAAAACACATTCTGGTTTTTCTGCTTTGAATATCACAGTTCCTTTCAGGAACAGCCTCTGTACAGCCAGGCAAGGTATTTGTGCAAATCCAGATATATTTGTCTAGTATGAGACGATTCAAAGGAATAGATCTAAATTCTTAAGAAAATTGTACATGAATCCATTAAAAAAAAAACCCAAACAACCCAAAAATAAACCAATGGATTTCAGGTCAATGTGCAAATGTATGGATCACTCTGCAGGAGTGAGCCCAGCGTGGCCAATCAAGGCATACTCAGGTGTCCCTGGAGCTGCAGATACAGCCAAGAGTGGAGAGAACAGGGCACGGTCCTGCCAGCAGGAGACAAGCTCCACTGCTGCCCACCCAGCTCCCACCACCAGCAGGACATGACAGCAGCAAAGCAGCAATGGTGGTACTATCACCCAGCCCTGCCAGGGCCAGCCTGTGCAGTACAGTGAACATCACCACTGCAAAGGGTAACGTGCTCCCAGGAAATACTGGAGACGTCCTGGGCCATAACTTACCTCCAAACATTCGTGTAAATCCCTGACATAAGCTTTTTCTGTCTGAAGCAGCTCAGCCATAATAAATCTGAAAAAAATTAATTATTTTAGTTGTTTTGGACATTATAAGCATCTGTACAATGAACAGAAAACAAAACATCCTCCTGTTGTCCGAATAAATACAGGTATTTCCACCTTCAGCTGTCTTACTTTGCACCTTTCAGCTCCATGACCAAAAATCCATTTCATACTCCAGTCCTTTGCAGGGTTATTTTCTAAATATCTTTTCTGCATAAAATCTCATTAAGTTGTATTTCTGCAACCCTGAGTCGGGATTTACTATCTGCATGCCCATCTGTAGCCATCAACTGATTCTCAAAATGTTTTGTCCCCAGGAATAAGGACTTGAGATTCAACAACACTTGACTTGCCTGACAGTCAGTGAGAAGTCACTCTAAAGTTTGACCTGCAGTGGCAATACAGATGGATTTTGGGAGACATCACTACTTTGAAGACACTTCAACAGCTTGGTACTTCACCAGAAAATATCCAGATGCTGGGATGCCCAGTCATGGCATCTGTAGTGCCTGAGGCTCAGCACCTCAAAGTTGAAATGCCCAATGTTTTGAAACTGCACCACAGGCAGACCAAGTGTAACAACATTTCCTAAAATAGGAATGGTTTCTTATTAAAGTTATGCACCATAGTGACCATTTCAGAGGGCTGAGAAGGTCTGTATGTGCAAATAGTTTTCAGAATATCCTTACACTAAAATTAAGAGAAAATACTGTGAAAATACACTGTTTATAGATATAAGTGCAACAAGTACACTTCAAGTATTTCCTCCAGTATGAACTGTTTCCAGTTCTCTTACTTCTATACCCACTGAAATTTGAACCTAAACTTAAAGTGTCACCGAAACTCTGTTTACATCTCTGGTTGCCCTTGAAGTTTAGATAATACTTAGACATTTAAAGATGCTTTTTAATTTTTCCTGTTCATTTTACTTTTCACATACAGGCAGAAAGAGATTAGTATCTCCACAATATCAGGGTTAATTGAAATGCTTGACTCATTACTTTCCCTTTTCAAAAGTAACTTCTGATTAAATCCAAATGAAATTCAATGTGTATCTTCTGAAATTCTCTAGCCTGCAAGTAACAACTTCTGCCCTACATCTGCAGACTTAATCTCAATAGCCCTGCAACTGGAAGGAGTTACAGGACTGTCAGCCAGTTCTGATCATGCAGATATAATAGAATCACTCTTTATCACATAATGTGCCATGGCAGGCTGTGAGCATGTGGGACATACTCTTTCTTTCTGGCCGACTTCCTTTTTTCTTCATTGACTTCATGATTTGCATCTCGCAGTTTTACCTCCCGGTCTGAAAGACTTGCTGGAATAATATCTAGTTCTAGGTCTTTGTTATCCTAGGAAAAAAGAAGTACAGATTTTAAATTCATTGTAGTCCTACTTTGTTGTGCAAAGTGTGCAGCATGTTCATGAGATCAAATGGGTGAGGAGGGACAAAAGCAAGAAAAAGCCAAAAAGAAGGACGTTCCAGGAGAAGTAGAACTACAAAGAGAAGGAGAAGAAGGTGAGAGAGACATCTTAAAAAAAAAAAAAAAGTCAACTATGATACTGTAGTCTTCACTGATACTCCAATCTAGGAATTGGTACTGATGAGAAATGTCTAAGTTTTACCTTGTTCCTTCACATTTAAATTAGTTGCCTAGTGTGGGACTGCACAAATAATAGCCTGACAAAGCAGAGAACTTTGCAGAGACAATCCCAACTTTCAATGGTCATTTACCACGGAAATACCTTTCCAGGCTGTGGTTAGTAACTCTGTGTAAATCACAGACCCTACAAGGAACAGTACATTTAAAGTACTTGAGGGTGTGAGGGAATTTATTCCTCTTTCTTGATACTTAATTTTGAGGAACCCTTGGTTTTTAAGTGTTTCTGTTTCTGGCACTCCCCCTTAATACTATGGCCAGGGCACAGCAAGAGGTTCTACTTTTTGTCTCTCTTGTGTGCCCTATGTCACCTAAAACAACTCAGAGATCAATTTTTTTATGTCAAAGAATGAGAGAATGGAAACTTACAGTCAAAATTTGAGTTTAACCCAAAATAATGGTGTGGGAGGAGGATTTACAATTTATACTAAAATTAAAACAGACTTTTATTCAAATCAGATGCTTTTCCCCTCCTTCCCAATAGCTGTATGGTTTCCTGGCAAATGGTGCAACCATTTGTTTAGGAAACTTTTCAGATCTTCATCTCTGTCCTGTTCATATCACTGGGCTGCCACAGCAGGAACTTTTCATTTCAGGAGCAGTTCTGAGCTAGGCTGGATAGGCTAGCTGAGTTTTAAGTGCACCTAATGGGCACACAGAATCCTGCATCATTTGTACCACACCTCCACTGTCCTCGGTGTCTTTCAGCTCTGGTATAAAATCCCAGCAGGACATGGTCTTACTGTACCTCTGTATTGATGCCAAGTGCTTTTTCCAGGGAGTAGCGGTATTTCCCCATGCGGAGAGAGAAGTCCCGGTAGCGTTTGTCAACGGTGGTGACCCACTTCCGAATTTCAGTGGCGTGTATGTGTCCTTTTTCTACAAAACTGTCAGCCAACTGGATGAGGAGCTTCACCTTCTCCTTCGTTTGCTGCCCAAAACAAGGTCCTTGGTTATATTGCATTGTTATTAGTGCCTTTGCTTCTAATGTGCACAGAAATCAAAAGGAGATCACAGGTTTTTAGACATCAGTAAAGAGTACCCGTGCTTCATCTTAGACAGAATCAGATGTTTAAAATTTTGCCCAGTAAAACATGAAAGGAATGACATTTTTAGAAGGACACTTACAAAGCTGCAGAAGACAGAAAAAGTCAAGTTTTTGAAACCACACACACACACATATATAAGGAAAACATGTTGGAAGTTGGACAAGCCTCCTTCCCATAAGCAAAAGCTTAATTTTTTTGTGAGACTCAGAGCAGGACACAGAATTCTAACATCATACCTCATAAAATACATCAAGTTACTCTGAGTAACTCTATATGTAGGTGGTTCTGCAGACCTTTTTAGGCAGGTCATTAATACACATATCAGGCCAGGAAGTGATTTTGAGTTAGTACTACTCTGTTTCAAACACAAACAGAATTTAAATCCAAATTCATTGTCTACTATAAAACTCTCCATCGGTATTTTGGTTGCAGTCAGAACATTACCAACTAAAAGATGCCTGAACTCCAAAGCACACACTGAGCCCTCAAACCTTCCAGAGGTCTTTTCTGTTCCACCTGGGCTCTGAATGTCCCTTAGTTACGATGGTTTTCCATGTTGAGGAACTTTGTGCAAAGCAGGCACAAAGGACCTCGTTATAAACTTCAACTTCGATTCCAAATCTATCCCAGGAACCAAGACATTGGCAAATTTCTTTTCAGAGATGGAGAGGACTTTCCACCATGCCTAAAGCAAGACATGCTGTCAGGTACTTGACATTATCAGTCATCTGGCCACAAATGGACAAATGCACATTAGACCAGAAATATCTAGCAGATTTCAAACTCAAAACTAAATTCAAGAGATTTTACCACCACAACAAATGAACAGCTGAATCGGAGATCTTCCTAACAGAGTACCTAAGCAAGGCTACATGTGGAGATGTAAAAATCTGACTTCCTGTCATACTTAAAAGGTATTTCATAGCCAAAACCTACTGGTGCTTTAGCATTCCAAACAATAGATCTGGCCAGAAAGTGATTGGGATCAGGAAGACTTTCAGTTACAGCTTAATTTGAGTATAACAGCAGTCTGAGAATGACATGCATTTACCAGATTGAACATGGCAGTGAAAATATTCTAGGTCAGCAGTAGGGAAGTCATTTATTAGAGCCCTAGGGAGCAAGACTAGATGTGTCAGTGTAAGGAACCAGTAATGGTTAATAGGAAGCAAGGCATTTAAAAAGGCATGAAACTTAATCCTAGGCTAAGTTGAGAGTTGAAATAGTTTGGAAACTTCAGGATGAATTTTGATTATTCCTATAAATTTTAAATTATTAAAATTATGAATTGGAGTACAATTTCAGGTAGACTAATCATGTGTGGTTAGAGTTCAGAAGTAGTTAAAAGAATGTTGTATGTGTCCTGTCTGATAAAATTAACTTCCATCCACTGCTAGTTACCTCACACTTTCAGAAACATGCAAGCTAAGCAAAAAGGAGACAAGAACACCACAAAGCCTGTGAATCAAACCTATAAGAGCATGGACAGCCTAATGAGGAATTTAAGGATTATAGAAGATCAATTTCAGGACACAGTGAAATGCAACTACATAATACCAAAGCCATGGTCTTCCTGCAGTCTGACTTCACAATTTACATCCTTATCAGTGACTGTTAATACCCCTGTGGATTCACTGCCTAAGAATTACCTATGGGTTGAATTAATTTGTCTGAAGCAGATCCAATCACCATTCCTCTGTAAACCCCACCAGATTTCCCAGAATTGCTCTATATAAATTAACAGATTCTTGGTAATGCAGTTTTCTATTAAAAACTGTTCAACCCAGTTTTAAAACTCATCTATTTAAAGGATTTTTTTGGGATCACCAGATTATTTCTAATGAGATAAATGATCATCTATGATCAACACAGATGGATTTAGTGAAGTAAATTGTAATCCTAATGACAAAAGAAAGAGACCAGGAATCCAACATGGCCTTGGATGACTTCAGAACAATTAGCTGCTCTATACCATTCTGGAATGATTGATGTTGGAATTAGGGTATGTCTCATTAGGTTGCTGTGAATCTGTATGCAAACAGACTTTCTTTTCCTACTGATCAGAATAAAAATGCTCTGTAATCAGTACTGACCAAGGTGTTAAAAACCTTTTTTTTTATGTCTGTGTCTTGCTAAAAATGAAAGATCACAGTTCTCAAAGGACATTTATCTTCTGGGCTAGAAATGTTAGAAGGCAAATATAAAATCAAGAGAATATTATTATAGATTTAAGGCATTGAAATAGGTCCATATATACAGACTAAGGCAGATGGTATAATTAGATTAAAGCCACTGTTTACCTTGGCAGGTACTCTGAATTCCCCATATTCCTTCAGGAGTTCCTGAGTTTCTTCTGCTGATTCCCCTGTGGAGTTGTGAGTAGAGAGGTAATATTCTCCTGTTTCTTGGATCCAGTCTAAGGCCTGTGAATGTCAAAAACAAACAAAGAAAAACCAAAATAAACAGTCTTTGTATTTCAAGAACTAAACTTTTGACAAAAAAACAAACAAACCAAAAACCAAACTTGTCAAATAAGGGATATCAAATCCACTGGGACTTAGTACTGTGTATACTAACACCCTTTCTAGAATCACACAGAAAGAACAAAGTAATGAAGACAGGTGGGAAAGGATACAAAGGATTTCTAGGACAAAAAGGAGCGCAGGGAATTCTACCTATACTACCTATATACAGATAAATCTTCACACAGGAAAAGCAGTTTTATCATTCAGTAATAGCTCCATAAAATAAGTTTGCACATGTATTTATTTTCAAACAAATGAACAAATACAGAAATTAATCTGAGGCAGCAGAACTACTGAGTTATGTTGCTGGGTCTTGGAACTGTCTTCAGCTGTTTAAAAAAAAAAAAAATCTCTATTTGTCATGTTTTCAAAAGTTAGAGTGTTTAAATACAACTTGAAATTGCAACAGGAACCCCACACAGGGGCACTACATAAATAGAGGACGTGTTCACACACTGCCAGGACAGAAGGACAACGAGGGGGTTTTACACTACCTGCTTGGCACTGCGCTCAAAGACAACGTACTGTTGGCACTGATCTAATCGCCGCTTCTTCAGGGTCCAGAAGTGAAGGACCCGGTTCTCCCTCTGCAACAGTTCGCTCAGAATGGCTGTGGGCCAAAGGAAAACACCTGCATGACCAGGGATTCTTTGAGTGCATACAGAAATAAGCCATAAAAAGCTGAATTTAACCACTCTGCCTGGACCATATTCCCAAGAGCAAGACTGCCCAAGACTGTACTTCTTAAAAATAAGCACTGATTCAAAGAGGTTGCTTTAAAACCAAATCAAACAAACCACATACTCAAAAAACCACCACAAAGAAAGTGCAGTTGCAACATTATCTGGTACAGGAAAATATGTTAGAATATAGTTCGGGATTTATGCCAGTAAATACAGCAGGTTACAAAATTTTTTAGTCCTTTCATTCTCTTCTGTTCCTTATTTCAGGAGTCTGGTACCAGCTGGCATGGGAGAGTTGCCCTTTTACTGCCTCCTCTGTCGCTCTGGCCACAGACTACCCAGAACTTGGGCCCAAGGCCTATTCTGCCATTAGAGCTCTGGTCATGACTGAATTTAATTCAGACCTGAGCCCCCAGTTTGACATACCTGGTAAGATTTCCTTACAGCTGTGTTGTCTCTCTGTGTTCCCCATGCAGTTATTCTTGGGTAGCAATTTTGGGCTGAGGTCTGGTAATGGTCCTCTAAACTGTTTTCTGTGCAATGGAGTTGTGACAGACACCTGGATTTAGGAGGAGCCCCGCAAGAGATCTGCTTCTCCTTTGCATCTAGGACACACATGCTCTCCTTCAAATCCCAAGTGCTCAGTCAGAACATATCAACTTGATAAATGGGTGTGATTCAACTCTTGAAAAAGTACCATGGGTTTAACCAAAAAGACAGTGTTGAGAGAGAGAGAGAGTGCAAGAGATTTACACTATATGGCTAACACAAACCTTAGTTAAACTGGAGTTTTCCTACTTAAACTGAGCTGAGTCATGTGTCATCCGTGGCTGTGGATGGAGCTCAGGTGCTCCCTGGCCAGGTGAGGCAGCCCCAGCCCACCTTCCCAGCAGAGCAGAAGGGTCTCAGGCACAGGCAGCCCGGGCAGCATCCACACTCTTGTCTGTTCCCACACTGAGGCAGGTTCTCAACCCCTTATAGTGACTGCAGGTCATTTACAGCACCTGTTACTAACCCTAAGACCTCTATGAATGCATTGACATTTACTGCTTATGTATCAACACAGGTGGCAAACAGATTTGGATGTATCTCTCCCTACATCCAAGTGTGACACTGACTACAGTCAAAAAAATATGTAATACTGAAGTTAATTGCAAAACCTAGCCTAGTCCCTGCTGAAGACATTGGGAACTTGGTCTGAGTGACAAAGGCAACTTGGAGCTTGCCATAGGTGCTCTACATCAGGTCTCTGCATAAACAGTTTATGCCAAATAAAACTAGTTTTGGCTTTGTATTAATAACTTCGTTGGAAGCACAATAAACATCCTAATAAATGGTGCTTTTATTCTGAACTAAAGTGTCCAAACATTTTCTGTGGATAGAGTAACAAGGCACAAGATTTCCATATTTAGCTTGCAAAGGTACTAGCATACAAACTGATTTTTACATAAGGGAATCATTTCCAACAAGCTCAGCAAGAAGCACTCACAAGCTCGTATCAGGAGCACATTTAAGGTCTTGCTGAGTCAGGGCTTGATTAGCTTTCCCATGATTTTCATCTGTAAGGAACAAAGCTCCATAACAGTGCCAAGCATTTGACACAGCAGTGGGTGAAAGCTGAATGAAGTCATCTTGACATTGAAGAACTGGTATTGAGAGAAAGGAAAATAACCTCTTCAGTAGCACCATTTTCATTTTCTGTGTATAACCAGAGTTTCTATCCCTCCCATGCATGTAATGACTGTGCTGTTCTTAACCTGTTGCTTTCTGCAGCTTGTAAGGAAGCCAGTAATAATAGCAAAAATGGCTTATTTCTGCAGGGTCATTTTGTTCATTCCTATCTGTACCTCACAGCATTTCTTGCCAAAGACTAACAACTGGTTAATTAACCAGAAGATTCAAAGCATTTCAAACACGTCAGATGTATTATCTGATTGTAAATGTTGATCTTTTGACCAAAGGAAAATAACTCTAGGCAGGTACTTTTGCTGGTGATTGTTAGATGTAGTAGGACATCAAACAGAATTCCAGGGGCAAAAAAAATAGCAGATCCATCCTAAGGACAAATAAGTTTGGGGTTCATCACTGTCAAGTGCTCAGCAACAACAGGACGCATCCAGACCACGTATTTGATATGTACCTATTGGTCTATGCATTTTTAGATCCTGAGGCAAAACAGTGTCTGCTCATCTCAGGTAACAACCTACATGGCGGGGAATGGAGCAGTGCCATGTCCATGGACTCTTCTGACAAAAGTAGCCTGTGCTTCAAACACCTTTTCTTTTACCCCTATTACCACCTGCAGCAGCAAATTCTGTGTCAGAACTCATGCCTGGCAGAGGAGGGATCCCTTTCTGAGAGCCTCACTGCCACTGCTGAAGGTGTCAGGTGCAGGCATCGCTTAGTGATAGCAGACAGCAAAACTTTGGGTGCCTTCTCAGCACGTGCACAGACTTCAGGATGACCAGAGAGCAGAGGGGGAAACAAAAAAAAAACCTTTAGTGCTGTCGCTGCAGCAGTGCACCAACCTTTCACTTGCTGCTCGGGCCCTCTTGTATGGCTCGCTACTCCGGGCATGCTCACGTTGTTCCTGTGGATGTACTTGAGGAACACCTCGGCGTTCCTTCGGGCCAGGGTACACGCCTAGGAAAAACAGCCCCCACCAGACAGAATCAGTAAGGATGAGCAAAGAAAGCAAAAGGGATCCAAGGGAGTTCTCTGCTTATTTTCCAGGGAGAAGTTCTGTTTCACCTGGGAAGATTAGGATTTCAGCTAAGAGTCAATAAACTCAGATAATAATTTAACAGTCTTATAAATCTATTACAGCGTAAGTAAATTTTAATAGAATGGCTTATTTTACATACTAAGGCAATTAATGGCAATAATAAAACAACTAGTTGTAAAGAACTGGTACCTCACACATTTTCAGTCTAATCAAACCTAATTCATTTCTCAAGAAAAGTACTCATTGTTTCAAAAAAATATACAATCCAGAGGCATAATTTCTTAAGCACATTTTCATGTTGTGTATCAGTTTCAGTGGAAGATGGGCTGAAAGTTCATTTGTCAGCCTGTCAGCTCCATAGTTCTTACAAAGCAGCAGCCGGGAGGCAGGAAAAAACCTCTGCCTCCATCCTCGTGTGGCCTCGCAGAGATACAATTGCTTCAGATGTTATTAGTTCTTCAGTTACTGGCTTGGAGGACACATTTTGAAATGCTGGATGGTTTGTATAACCCAACACCAAAATTACGTGTAAAACCTGTCATTTATAATGCAATTTTGAGAATTCTAACTTTGAATCAGCACAACAACAAACATCCTGCAAGTGCAATGCAGATATCACCCAACTAGTCCTGGTGACATCTCTCTGAGATATACATTGATTATAATGCTCATTACTCCTGCTGTAACAAGTAAAATTAGGCTAGGGTTTATAGAGTCAACCAGCAGCTGAACTGGAATTACATCTCAGAGCATCCTCTCAAACTTACCAACTCTGCTCTAAATGGTCTAATTAATGGGGAGTTTTCCTGATTTATTAGAGAACTAAAATGAGACCTTGAGAAAAGCCTCCTTCTGCTCCAGATGTTTGCTGATCAGAGGGATGACATGGTCTATCTCAGCTGCCGGTCCAAGTTTATCTCGACCTCCACACCAGTCTTCATCCCGTCTGTATTCTTGCTCCAAACTCTCTAATACACTGCACACCTGAAACACGACCAGAGGACAACAATTCAATTATCTACAATATTAAACAGAAGGAGCATATTCAGTAAGAGCCTATGACCAATGATGTTTTAAACGTGTTTTGTACTAATGGGCCACAACATGGGGATACCTGAGTATAATACAGGCCCTGGACAGAATGATCCAGCAGTTCTTCTTACCCATAGGGATCTCTACTGTTTAGGATACAGTCCATCTGGTTTAAGGCTGATAAATCATTCTTTTCTTCTAATGGATAACAGGGGGAAGCACCAAAGGTTGAATCAAGGCAGGGATCAGTCCAGCCCCAATGGATCCTTCAGGAAACAATCTCTATTAGAGAAGAGTGCTTTAGATGTGCTTAAATCCTACCCAAGTCAAGGGACTTAGCATATCCTTAAAGAAAAACACATGCTTAAATACTTTCCTGAAGCTGGAAGTAATTCCTGTCTGTCTGCACGTTAGTTGCTCCCTATACAGCTTCTGTAATGACTGATGGAAACCGACAGACATTAAATCAGTGTCACAACCTAGGTGGATGAAGGTGTCACAAATGCATCTTCTGTCTTGGTAAAATAATGTGAATGAGATGAATAAACCAAAACAGCCAAGAAATTATGCAGTGGTCTCAGACAAGTCTGAGTCTTTTGCGCTGTAGACCCTGAAAATACTCTCAATAGCCTCTGGAGATACTGGAAAAACCGCAAAAGTTTTCCAGAACATTTGGAACTTTCCTCTTCTTTCCCAGAGGGCTCTTCCTACACATTCCCCTGCTGAGATGACTCAAGATCCAGTCAGCTATTGCTAGGGATCCAGCTCACCACGTCCATCCTGCTTTTGCTTATGCCTGCAACTCTCACATGAACAGTTTTAATTCAGAGGACCCCACATGATTAAGAACACAGTCTGGAGTCCAGAATCAACCACGAATCCTCCCCACTATCACAGGCCATTTTCATATATTTCCAATCAAGAGCATATCAAAGCCCATTTTAAAACTGGTAAGTTGGGGTGAACTGATCCACTGATCCTGCTACCAGGCTTATACACTGTGCATTATGCAAGGACATTATGCATTTGGCAATCTGAAATCATCTTGCTTGGATGCAAACCAGCATTCACCCTCAAACATTTATTGGAGAGCAAGTGCCCCATCTGTTATTTCGGCACAGAAAAAGCATTTGCATTTTACTTAATGAAAGTAAAGGGACTGCCTGGGAAGCACACCTTTCCAGGAAGACTCATCCCTGCACATACAAGCACCACCTCCTTGTTAAGATGATGAGAGAAGTGAATGTAAGGTGGGCTGTCAATGAAGTCAGAGAGAAACTGGGCTATTTGAAAGCCAGGGCTTCACCACTTATATCAAGAACATAATATGCTTGGGGAAGACAGGCATGGAAAACTTCAGCTGCATGTGACAGCCTCTCCACTGTTTTAGCTGCTTTTTCTAGATACTCAGAGAATTCAGGATCCAGTAAATTATTCAATCCACTGTCATTCAGTCAGAGAGCAGACCCTTCAGGACTGTAGATCAGTTGTGTAGCCTAAAATAAGATGACAGAGTACTTGCAGCAGTGAGTTCAGTTCATGAGCCTTCGAAGACTGAGCAGTCTTTGCCCTAAACATCAGCTGAATAGTCACAACTAACAAATGAACTGGTGGGCACTGCAGTGTGTGCTTGTCTGTGACCTGGAAGCAGGAGGAGAAACTGAATTGATAAATTACTGGCTATGCATATTTTGGCCAGCACATTTAACTGTCTAAAGCTTTAATGAATCCCTCAATGGACTGCATTTCTCACAAACCTCCATCAACACTAATTTTGATCTTGAATGCATCAGGGACTGTAAATCCGTTTGAAACTCTTCTTACCAAATACACTAATTATAAGGAATTAATTCATCTTAATCTTAAAAGTGCATTAAACAAATGACACCAAAAAGTGGCCCAAGGATCACAGACAGCCTCGATGTTAAGGAAAAAAGAAGCTCTTTCCCTAATGATATATTTCGTTGTGTTAAAAATCTTCCCATGTCTGGTTCTCTAATTGAGCAACTAACTGTGTGATAATAACAACAGAAAACGTCATGGCAATCACTGCTGCCTTTTGTGCAAAGCAAGTTTCCTGCAGTGTCCATGCTGACACCAACTGCCTGGCTGCAGTAAATTACATCAGGCAGGGTTATTTGAGTAGCCACACTGTGGCACTAATTCCCCCTGACTACAGTAGAAATGGCACCTGTTTGTGCAAGGGATTCATAATCCCACCATTGCAGCAACCAACTGGAATGTGTTTTACAACTCATTAACACCTGGAATGAAGCAGAGTTGTATTAACATATAATGAGTTACTGCTGTAATTATCTGGGTTGCAGGTGGATTTAAGAGAAATCCCTTTTATCTTTCTCAGCGTGGTGGTGTTTAACTACTAATGAAAATACTGGCTAGTACTGCTCGCAATGCTTCAAATAATTAATTGCAATTGGTTCTCAAGGAAAAGCAGATTTGTATTTCTCAAAATTAAGTCTGATACCATGAGAACTTTAAACAAAAATGGTGGAATTTCAAAAATTATTCCTGTTGGAAAGGAGAAAAAAATCGGAAAAAAAGCCCCCTCAAGAAATACTGAAAAAATCACTGAAAACTTCAGTATGAAAGTTATTGCAAACCACTTGCTGCCCTTCTTTTGTCTGTGCTTTTTTCACCTGTCCTGCTATTTTTTTTTCCTGGGGGGTTCTTTTTGGTTTGTGGGGTTTTTTTGTTACCATCCTTGTCAAAGAAAGAATTGAGAGTAGTTCAGACTTGGTTTGCTGTGGCCCAGATACAACACCAGGGCTCAGCTCACCTGCTCAGAGGTTTTATAGAAGGCCACGGAGGCGTTGACAAGTTTGAGCCTGTCCTCCATCTTCAGCATCAGCTGCTGCCAGTGCAGCGCCACCTTCTCGGCACACTCTCGGATGGCATCGGCATCGTAATGTCCAGCCTGTAGCAGCACTTCAGCTTTCTGCTGGACCTGCAGGGCACTCTGGTGTGTCTTCTGCAAGGAAGTGGCATGAAAGAGGGACTGTGTATGAGGGGAAGAAAGAGAGGTCGTATAGATGTGCCAGATGTATGGTAGAAAGGTGAGGTGAGGCGTGAGCATGGAGATGCGAGAGAGTGACATATTTTTAGAGAGTTATCATCAGTTAACAGTTACTTCCTGCAAAGCAATTTAGTTTCAATTATTCACATATATTTGAAACACATTATTAGAGCTTGGAACACGTAAGTAATGCTAAGATGGGTTAGTTCCACTGATCAGCTACTGCCCACTGGGTCTATTTTGGCACCCCAATTCAGGCAGCTGTTGTGCTGAGCTCTCACCCAGCCTGAGTGCATCCCACACAGTCTGCAGATCCAAAAGCAAACCTTAAAGGCTTGGCAAACTATGGGCCTAATCACCCTAATTTGACTCTTGACAGGCAGTTTACCTGGCAGGAGCAGCTTTACTTGTGGGTATAACTGCCCTGTCCACATGATATAAACCCCAGAAAACATGAAGATGTCCTAGAAACTGTATTACAAAGATGCATTTTTGAAAGTCAGTTCACTCACAGTTGAGACTAGACTATGTCACCTTTAAGGTCAGAACTTGGGGAGACTCAAACCATTTTCTCCACCATTTCCCAATTTATTCATTAGCCACTTTACAGGCAGGACTGAGTTGTCTGCCCCATTCCCCAGCCTACACCAGCTCCTCTCAGAGTGGCTACACTTTCCTCTGTGGGCTGCTGAAAGTAAAATTGCCCCAGGCACTGCACAGCCTTCTGAGTAACTGTATTCAGACATAGTTTAGTCCAATATTTGATTTTAATCTTCTGAACAGAAGCCCTACAATCTTTCCAAGATTCCTCTATGCTACGTTCCATTTGTAACTGCTGCTGCAAAATTCTCATGTGATGCTTTTATGATCTACTCCTTGAACCTGAAAAGAAGCTTGAAATCATCTAGTAATACACTGATAAACACTGCAATGTAGAGAAAGCTATTAGCAAAAAAAAAAGGTATTAATACTTGACAGAAACACTTAGGAAGATGTTCAAGAACAACTGGATAAATTTAATATCCAGCTGCTTTACTGATGTTAGAATTGTAATACTTGTTTTAAACAGACTTTAAAGAATTTCAACTGAAAATTAATTCCACATCTAGAATGCCTTTAGAGAACAGTCTGGCCTGTGTGCTTTGCTGATGTCTTCCCCATATTGAGCTTTAAACACTTTAAATATTTAATCTGGTGTTTTGTCCCTTTGAAAACTTATTTTTCCTTACTGTGGTGTAACCCTCTTCTCCCTCTGTGATTTGCCTTTACCACCAAGTACAAGCACTTCCCCAAAGGCAGCAAGCTGTGATAACTCAGCCAGTGGGTGTCTTGTTCCCCACTGCTGTCTGGTGCTGGCTGCCAAGACGTGGTCAGCACAGCTTGGTACCAGTCAGCTCATACAGAATTGATAGAAAACTTCTTCCTTTTCCTTTAGTAGCTGCAACAGCTGCTCCTTCCTTACTGTGAGTGGAGCTGGATCCAAATAGATCATTAGCTAAGATTTAAAGTCTGTACTTACTATCAACACTATAATGTATATTGACCTATTTTACCAGGAGACATCCCCCCCACTTCCCCTCTCCCCATCAGTCAGGCATCTCTTCAAATCTCCACAGTTTCCTAGTGGAAAGTTTGGTTTAGTTTCCAAATACATAGGGATTCTGCAGCTTGCTCTTTGCTCTGTAAGTAGCTAAGAACTAACATAACCTGGGAAGCACATATACCTTGTTAAGCAGAAACAGGAGAAAGCAATGGAGCCTCTTTCTCCAGCTGAAGTGAGCACACACTGTGAGTGTAGGGTTTGTTCATGAAGATGGAGATACAGGAAGTACTGAGCTTAACTATAAATCCTGTAGTGCCCTACTCAGGGGACTCCTTAGCCCTCCACTACTTTCTCATTCCAAGGAAGGCAGCTCAGATCAGGTATTATTCCTCCTGCCATGTCCTGACCCTGTGAGTGAGGCAAATGAGTTGGCTCATAATCAGTTTTCAAGGGCCAGGTAAAAGAGGTGTTGTTATTCCAGAGCAAGAAGGGGCAAAAGCAGTTTAGCAGGCAACTCTTAAAAATTGCTCCTCTTGCCTTTTTGTCAAAGTTATTTGAGGATGAGTGTTGAAATGAGTTTCTTTTCTGCTCTTTTCAAAAGGAGAGTTGAATGAAATAGATTTTGTGTGAGAGCATTATCCAGTAATAAAGATATTCATAAATGAATGCTGTGAAATGGCCTGCAAACTGTGGATGTGGGAAGAAACTGACTTCAGAAACTTATCCCATTTCAGATCACTTTGTGAATTTTGGTCTTCATTTGTTATCAAATAGATTATCAGGAGATGCATGAATGTTATTTTCCTGGATGAGAAGGCTGATACCTGACAGCAGAAGAATTAGCTGCATGTGATAAATAATTTATTTCACTATTAGCCTCTGGCTACATTTAATTAGTTTAATGATAATCTTATTTTCTCAAGTGTTTATTCCTCCCCTTCCTTCAAGCAAGTAACAATTGATGCTCAAGAGATGACCTTTTGTGTGATGTTCACCTGGGAAGGAAAACCAAAGCTGACTCATGGGTGTTACCTCTATGGCCAGCTGAAACTGCTCGTGCTCTCGCTGGAGCTGCTCAGCTTCAGAGAGGGAGCTCGCGTTGACAAGGCTGGCATTCAGCATTGACTCCCCATTCCTGATCCAGCCAAGCACCTGTAGAGAAAGAATGTGTTATAGAAAGGTTGCTTCAGTGCTAAGGTTTATGTAACCACCCCTCAGAAAATGCTTCAGCTGCCTGAACAATGGTGTGCTTTGCCCAGGTTGCTCTCAGGCTAAATCTGTGAGCAGAAAGAAATCCTAGGACAAGGTCTTAATGACCTGCATTTTCAGAGGACGAAGATCTTATTGAAGAAGTTATTGCCTGAAGAATTAAACTTCCAACATATTTACAGGGATATTTGGATAGCAAAGGACACTCATTTCCAAGGTTTGATCACAGAAGTGAATATACCCCTCAAATACCTCAAGGCAAAGCCACAAGCATAATGAGGGAGGGAGATTTCAATTTAAACAAAGATATCTCTCTCTTCAAATTTCCAACTGGAATCATAGATGTGGCAACACCTTTCTGCTCCACTTGCCCGTATTTTTTTCACACAAATATCAGAGCTTAGGAGGGAGAAGGCACAGTGATTTCATCTAGCATGGAGTTAAAATGCAGTTGGAGTTTCCACCTGCATGCAGAGCTAGGAATAAATATCAGGTCCTGAATTTTGTATTTAATCAAGAGGCTTTACTTCAAAGATGTTTAGATGATTTGAGACATGCAAACTATGCTGTAATGACTACAGAATCAAATCCTAAATATACATAATTAATCTATCAAGCTTGAACTCCCTCATTTAGGCAGTAGCATTTTCTGCCATTTTAAGATGTTTGGGAAATTAGCACCCAGAACACACCTGCAAGTTCTTTTCTGCGTTGTCTCAAAGCTTATTTTATACCTGTGTAGGTGTAAAATTATTCCAGTAAAGCCAGGAAGATACTGAATCCAATTCACAGATGCACAGAAAATCCTGACTGCTCAATCACTGCCCTAAATATAGTTCATGATTTAGGAAGTTTCAAAATTGACTTTGCTGCGATATTCTACATAGTAATTTCCCTTTTGTACTATCATTTTCACCAAGTGATCCATTAAATTGCCTGAATGAAATAGGAATTTTCTGTTGGTTTGTTTTTGTATCCCTACATCATGTATCACCCTAGTTATAGTCATTCAATTCTATATCGGGTAGGAAAATGAGTTTTCCCTAGGAGAAAGGAAGGGGAGCCATCTACATGTGTAGATGACCCTAATTTGTAGAAAATTACATTCTGCTCAGTACAACAGGGTGGAAGATTTCATTTGTCAGCTTTCTCTCTTTCATCAGCAGGTGTAATTGTTCCTGTGGGGAGTGCAACAAAGATTTAAAGGAAAAGAATTTGAGTTATTGTATGACAATTATATTGGCTGGCATTTTCTGTAATCCATCAGACCAGAAACCTGCATTATCACCAGCTACATGGCACCAAACACTAAAGCTGACCAAAGAATCTCTGTACCTGGGAAAGCCTTGAAGTGAGGACATCACAAAGCAAGACATGTTTCACATTTTACATACTGCAATACAACCTCACTTGGACCATTTAGAGTGTAGAAAATACTGAGTATGGATGCTAAAAATATAATATTTTTCTCCCCTTAGTTTTTAAGATGAAAATTTCAAAAAGTGTCTCAGATTTCAAACACATATCTGAGTCTTTATATAGTAAAAACTTGGGGTCGGGGGGCAGAGGGGGAATTAGTGAAAAGATCGTTCTTAAAACAAAGCAATGTGATTAGGAAGAGGTAGCACACAACTGATCTGCCAGGTTTCTCCCCAGTGTTTTCAACACACGTGCACTCCTCTGAACAACTGCCTTGGGGACACAAAAATACTCAGGGCAAAGAAGTCTAGGTCAGGCTCTGATGGGCTCCATCTTGTCAGCAAAGCTGACAGCACCATACTTGACCAAGGATGCTGCTACCCCCAGTGGTGCATCCCCCTCCTTCAGACACTCACTGTGGGGCTCCTACAGTCTCCTTTCCAGGCCCAGTGAGCACCCAGGCACTAGCAAATTTGGTTGGAAGAGCTTACACAGTGACCCATTCTACTTCCAAAAGTCTAACACTTAAATGTCAGAGCTTCATCTGGGATTGCATCAGCTATTTTCATAGTAATATCTTCCTCTTAAGTTCTATGTGTTGTTTATATGCAGTAAAAAATTTCAGTTGCCCTGTCAAAGCTTCTCAAGTCTAAGTGCAAAAACCAGTCACCTGCAGAAACATTCCCTGTGTCCCTGCTTTAGAAGTAGAGACTGAAGTGGCTAGAAGAGAGCATTTACACTTTTGGATCTGGTTTACAAGACCTGCTCACAAATTGACTCCTACTCATAAAGCGCTTAATACCTTTTCATTGAAATATGTAGAGAAGCTGCTAATGGAGCACTGGGATCCTTCTATGATCACTTCCCACATTGAGAGATTCACCATGATCTGGAAGTGCAGACTGGCTGACAGCAAAAGATGGCTTTAAATAGACATTTGCTACAAATTACAGATTTTATCAGCGTTGTTGAAGCAGTAATTGAATTATTCTGGAGTTAAAGAAATCTCCAAAGACTCTCTTAAAAAGCCTACTTTTTTTTTTCTTTTGTTTTAATAACAGAGAAGCAGAAACACTTTTACAGTATCTTATATAACAGTTTCACTGCAAGGCATGGGTTATTTAACAGAGCAACCACCACAGTTCTGAAGCAACTCCTACTTTTGACTCCAATTTGCTTTAAAGAGGCTACACTCATGTACACAGTTTCCCTGTAATTAAATAATAGCACGAAATTCTTCTAAAACTCATAATTTCTACCATGAAACTGCCACCTTCACCAAGCACAGACTCAGACCCTACAGGAACACTAAAGACTGAAGCACCCCTTGTGCAGCCATCCTTAAGGAAAGAGAGCTCCATATCACATAGCAATTTTGTCTCCAAGCACCTTCCTTCACATTTCTAAAAAAGACTTAAAGTCTTGCTATGGAGACCTGTCAAGTGAGATAGGAAAAGGTTTTTTCAGTTTCAAAGACAAAACAATGTAAGACAATCTTTTACATCTCCAGACCCTTTGCAGCTTCTTTGACAGGATTGTACCACCACAGACACAGCCATGAGCAAGGACAGCCACTGGAAACTTTAGCCATGTTCAAAACTGCACCAGATTTCCAGGAGCTATTTGATGTTGGATTAAGACAAAACAAATATATTCATTGTCTCTCAAATTACTACTTCCCACCATCCTTTGAGCATATACATATGGAAGCAAATCTAATGCCAAACGGCAAAAGCAGATGGATAACAGGCACATCAAAAGGATTAACTACACTTCAAAACAACCTTGAAAGTAAGTGTAGTGGGACACTGTGAGGATATCTTGGAGCAAATTGGGCCAAGTTCAACACTTACCAAGAAAAAAAACCCCAATCACACAAAGATAAAATAAGGTGATAGGGAAGCCAAACAGCTGCAGGCACAGCATTAGAGTTTCTTTTTTTAACAACTGATCTCCACAAATCTACTCTGCTATTGCTTTTATGTAAGCAGTCCAAGCTCTGTAGTTTCTGTCAGAAATGAGTGGGACCTAAATTAGGGAAATCAGGCTTGGGCAGGATCTTCCTAATAACAAAGAGTTTGTGAATTACTGATCTGTACTATTTCCACTCTAAAGCAGTTCACAGAACATCTCATTTGGAATTGTTCTGCTTTAATGGCTCCAAACTTCAGCTCATTGTCTTGGCATTCAAACCCTTGGTGCATATGACATAAAGCAGAAATCTCTGGTAAATGAAACTTAAATAGACAGAGACAGTTAAAAGACTTTTTATTTCCATGAGCCATTATATCAAAATACAAACACATGTACATGCAGCAGCCTTGACCAATTTTACTATGTCAGCAGAACTTAACACAGCTACAGTAGGTGTCCTGCAGCAACCACATCTCAACCCATACACAAGAGCAATTTGGTAATGAGATCATCCATCGTCTCAGATGCACTAAAATTGAAGTGAAGGAAACCTGGACCAGATTGGAGATGAACGACAAGCCAAAATCAATATATTTTCCAATTTCACTAAATGGTTGGGAACATGACTCACTGCAGGAAAACAAATAGATACGACACAGAAATATTGTAACTTGCCTCCTTCTAAGGGGCACTGTGGCTGTGGTAATTTATAGGTGAAAAAGCAAAGAAGCCCTTCCTATTCAGCTGAACAAATAAATTGCTTTTCCACTATTGGTTTGCTGATAGGTCACATAGTAATGAAGGTTTTGATGGTTCCATCTCCATTAAGGAAGTACTAATTTAAGGCAGCTGTTCTCTCACACGAAGTGATAGGTAGCTCAGTGCTATAACCACTTCCTTTGGGTAGTTTTTGGGTTACAAAATAGTGAAGACCCAGCAGACATCTGATGATAAGGTAGGTAACATCAAGTACCTGCAGAAAGTGCTGCAGTGCCATTGTATGACTCCAGGAGCAGCCACAGGGCTGAGCCACTGCACTTCATCCTGGGCAAGTGGGCAACCTGTACCTTTACCATTTCAGATACAAGTATAACCTCCTCTTTTCTGTCATGAAATGGTTCTACTTCATTATAAATCTAACACACAACACTCCAAGCTCAACTAAGCTGTGTGTAAGAAACTGTGGGAACTTGTGGGAAAAAAAGGATACACTTCACAATCATATTAAGGTGACGACTATAAAAATCACAGTCTTCCTTTTTTCTCTTTTTTTTTAAAAATTTCTAGAAGAAAGCCCAAGCATTATATATATATATAAAATTAGCAAATCTTTCCAATTGCAGTATTTGGACACCCTTCCTAACCCCCATCCACTGTATAGGTATAAGAAAAACCTCAATATTCCAGGTGTTTGGAAAGAGGTTCTTGGTTTTCCTAACAAAACCAGAACCATTCTATTGAAACCCTGACATACACTGGAGTGTGAAGCCACCTATGAGTTGGGAAACAGGAAGAATAATGTTATCCTGTGCAGCAAAGGAAAACAGAGAAACATGAGGCATCCAAATTAAGTACTAGGGAAAACCAAGGGAGGCAGATCATGACTGCCTATGCTAGGATGAAATCTGAAAGAAAAGCAATGTAACAATACAAAGACGTCTAAACAAGTCCTAGGATCTAGAGACCACAGGCAGAGTTTTTTAAATCACCAGAAGATGTTTAAGATTCCTACAGGTCAACAGATGTAGAGCAATAAATGAAAAGGTGAAACTACTGTAATGTCATACCCAGAACACACAGCTCAGTTTCCTTTGCTTTGGGCCAATTCTGCAACTCAGTTTAAGCCTGGGTCCCAAGTTATATTCCCAGAACTCTTGAAGTTTGAGACAGTTCTCTAGTTGAGAAGTTACATGGTCAGTCCTGCACAGGCTTCCAATCTATTCTTTAAGCCAATAATATGCACTGAGGGAACAGAGCCCGTTGTTATATCTGCAAAGGGCCATTCTGTAACATGTCAGCTCATCAAGTACCATTAAGGAAAGCAGGATTTAGATTGTCCACCTAAAGGTATGTCACTAGGCAAAAGCTGATTTAGCAGTTTGCATGTATGTAATGGCTGAAAACCCATTTATGCTTCTTCTGTGTGGTTAAAAACTCTCACCTGTTTGACTTCAGCCTGTAGGTGCCGGAGCTGTAGGCACTGCTCTAACCTCTTGTGAGTCTGGTCAGCATTAAGCTCCAGCTCATGCTGTTTCTCATGAAGGAATTCTAGCAGTTCTTGAACCTGTGTTGCAAGATCAATGTCTTTTTCACAGATCAGCTCAATACCTGTAACATGCAGAGAGAGAGAGAGATATCACTGCACTTACCCGAAATTTCAATTTTGCATGAATGTAAGCTTCAACATTTTTTTCCACCTAACACACTGATTTGCAACTCTGAGTAAGTCGTCCTCACTAGACTTTCTCACATGTAATATTTGGCTTTCCCAGTTTCCTACTCTGCATCACTACATTTTTCTACAAAGTACTGTTTGTTTGGTGATCATTGCTCACCTCACACATTGTCATCTGGCCAGCAGGACATGATTTAGCCAGTCTTGCTCAGAAACTTGCATGAACATCAAATTTATAAAAGAGACAGAACCCCTCCCCCCCCTTTCTTGCAGCAATTCATTAACTTACACTTTAGAAATGTATGCTGAAAAAAAACTTAGAAGAAAAAAGATGGGGAAGAAAATAGAGAGGTGAAATACAGGAAGTAAAATGTAGTCACCAGATCTACAGTAGTGTTAAAAGTGAAGGGAACTCCACAGCGCAAACTTTTTCTCCATCTGAGCACAGATGTTCATTAAAAATGCATTAATTTAAACCATCCTATAGTTCATTCAGAATTATCCCATGGACTGACTCATCCAATACTCACATACCAGAGAGAAAAGGTGGTTTAGTACCACATTCCCCTTCCCTTGTATCCTGCTTGAAATTGACAAATCCCTCAAAGACCTGGTCTGATTTCATAGCTGGCCCTGACTCAATAAGGAGATTGAAACAGGGACTTCTGGAGGTCCTTCCCACCTCCTGAATTTTCTTACAATGCTACAAGCCTTGTGTGTAGTGGTAACATGAAATACAATGCAGAGCTTCACACCCTCCTTTCTTATACTCATGCAATGGCATTGCTGGGTGCATTACCAGTGCAATTGGGAAAGCTTGGCCTGGAGGAAACATGATATCATCCCATGTTACTGTAATCCTTGTGACCACAAACTAATAAAGACCTGACTCTTTCCTACTGGAATTTTGCCATTGGTCTCAAAGCAGGAAGGATCAGGAACCCAATATAAAAATAATCTAATTGCACTAATCTGAGAAAACACTACATTTTCCTCTAAAGTCATTGGATTTCACATATTAATACAACATGTAAAATAAAATGTGTTAATTAGAAGCTGATTAAAAAAAACCACCTTGGCCACTTCTTAAAACCCATTCAGAAAGTTGCCTTTACCTCCTTCTTTATCCTCTTCAGAGGCTCATAACTTTCATTATCTCTCAAAATGATATCTATGGAGGACTGCACACAAAATAAATATAATCTTATTCCTAACCCTACCCCTGTTTTTCCTGGTTTCTGGTTTTATCAGAAAAAGCACATGGGAATGCAAATGATTGGCTTATTCCCTTTCCCAGCCAAAACAAAACAGTTCCTTCATTACCAAATAGGAATGGCCCCTGGCTTCCCATTTAAAACTGGAAATTTAATATATGTTTCTATTCTTGGGAGTAAAGTTCCTTTCAATTGCCAGACACCAGGCATTGTTGCTACAATTAGCCTGCATATGGGTCTGTATCCTCAGGACATGATGGCTTTTGGTATGCTTGACTTCACTACCCCTATTGGATATTAAATGTGGTTTTCCTTCCTGCGCACTCAGCTGGTCTGGTTCTGATTGTGCTAACTCATCAGCAGCAACCAGTCAACTGCTGGGATGCCATCCAAGGGCAGCCTGTGCTCCCTATGATGAATGAGCTGCCCTTTCTTGCTTGTCATATGTCATGCAGATTTATTCTATGGTGCCAGCACAGGCAGTGGGACTGCTATTCTTCCCAAGGGTTGGTTTGGAAAGTAGAAAGCCTTGTTTCCTGAATCATTCCACACTTATTATCTTTGCGCTGTGTTTTGACAGCCAGAAGAGCACAGGTGACTTTCTGATAAACTGAACTTGGTTGACATTTTCTTCTGATGTCTCAAACAGTGCAGCAGATGTCAAGTGAATGATACTGAATAGAAAATGTTTATTAAAAAATACTGCAGAAGAGAGTTCTGAGCCACACTGACATCCTACAAAACAAACATTAGTGACACCTGAACTGTTCACAACGTGAGATCCAACTCAGTCTAAACAGGAGCCATGGCTTTTTGACCTGTACAAAACTGTTTTGAAACTGCTTTGAACCTGCTTTAGGTTGAAATATTAAAAGCCTGTGATAGCAGAGTTTATGTTCCCTTCTTTGCAATATAAATGCTAGTTCTAACTATAAAAGACACCACAAACAAAATGTTTCCACTTCCCTTTAAAGAAATGCAACAGCAGGAGAAACAGTGAACAATGTTACATCGATGTCCAGGGAACAAAAGGGCTTGAATTTTCCACATATCAGGGAGGGACTGAATAAACATCCACAGCTTCAGCTTTACAGTATTTCAAGCTTGACTTAGACAAATTGCTTCTAAGAAATAAAAAAGGAGCTCTGTAATCCATGAGCGACTCCCAGCTGTGGGGCTCATTATGGTAATGACACTGACAATGCAAACGGACTTTAATAATCAAATAAATTTGTGCAATCAATTAATCAGCTATTAGAGTGTAACTACTTTTAATTCCTAGAATGAGAATGACTAAGTTGCACATGCTAATAAATTACATGAGTGTGTCATCACTGCAGCTCAGGTCCAAGTGATAAATCACTACTGAATTATTATCCTAAACTTTCCATGGGAAATAGATTTCTCAGAAATGTCCAAGCTCTCACTGTTGGAAGCACCAGGACCCTTTAACATGTCAAGTTAGGCACAAGAAAAAAAAAAAAAAAAAAAAACCACAAAAAACAACATCCATTTTTGAGAATATTTACCCACATATTTGACTTTGCTGTCAGCAGTGGAGTTACAATCAAACATTAAAAATAGTAGATAGGTTCACTGAAACCAAAAGTGCTGGCTCACTCAAAAGTCTAGCCTTGTTGAGAATACTATTAGATGTTAAAAGCAAATATGCTTCCTTAAAGACACAGGTTTTACTGAGATATGAAGACAATTTGCAAGTACTGCAAAATTTCAGAAAACACAACCTGGCTTCCAGATCTTACATATCCCCTAATTAAAACAAACATTTCTTTGAAGAATAATTATTCTGCTGGTGAAAACATGCTAATCCACAGCAGGCTCACTCATACTGGAGTAGTGGAAGGAATCACAGGAACATAACCCTGAGCTGTATGGAACTTTGGAAATACTGGATGTGCATAGAATGCCTGATGTGCACAGATGCCTTCAATATCCACACAGAGCCTGATACGGTGCATCACAGAACACTGGATTTATTGCACCAGCAAGAGAATGTTCTCAGAGATTTCCAGACACAGCCAAGTAAGAATCACTGCTCCAAGTCTACATCACACATGCAAAAATTGTGGGTAAATGTCTAAAACTTTCTTTTTCTACCTGCACAGGACTTCCAAGCAAAAAAGGCACCATGCATGGAAACACCTGGATGTGATTTTATCTGACAGACTTGCTAGCTTAAAGACCTGCAAGCCAAACGACAGAGTGATCAAAATCAAATCAGTTTCCTGTGTGACATGTTAAAAAGAATAAAACTCAAAGAGCTATATAGAGAAGGGAAGAAACTTGGTCAGCTGGGGGTGGCTGGTTAGGTAGAATGGCTCTGAAAGAATCACATTTTTTCCGGCTTTATCTTCTGTGGTTACAGCTGAGTTTTTATTGAAGCAGTGGTGACAGTGTACAATAGGAAGCAGTAAGAGCAGCTGATTTCCCAGAACTCCTGCATTTTGCAGATCTGGCAGTTAAGAACAATCATCCCTTACCTTATGAGCTGAATGACTGTGATAAAGGATTCATGAAGAGGGAGTAAAATCAAACCACTTTTTTATGATGCATAACTGTCCTTTATTGAAGGCAGAAACAGTAGGCTCCCAAGTGCTATCTCTCTCCCTTACTCTGCCATTCTCCCAGCATTTAGCATTCCATGCATGGCAGACATGACCATTATCTTTGATTAACTACAGTTACTCTACATCCCCAGGAGGCTTCTGCTTCCTTGCCTTTGGGAGCATTGGATTTTTATTGGGTAGGCTTCATAGAAAGTGATCTTAGATAACCTTACAAAAACATTTTATAAATCACTTCATTTAGTTGCTAAGCTTTGGTCCACAATCCAAAAGAAGTTGTTTCCAACTTCTTGACAAACACAGTATTTATTTTTTATTTTCTAAAAAGCAGTCACTGAGACTCCTGACTTTGCTCTGTTTTGGATCATACTTTTTACCTCCCATGGATTCCTACTCGTATGATTCTTCCAGGATTAAAAACAAACAAAAAAGCACAAGCATCTGAACTGATGTATTAGGACAAGTCTTCTGCCCCAGAAAGCAAGGAAGCTGAAGCACAGGGCCAGGTGGCGTGTGGGCAGATCTCAGAGAAGCTCACATACAGTTCACACACAGCACCGGATTGTCTAGTTCATAACACACTCTTGTATCAGTCCTTAAGCCTGCTGAGTGCTGCTTGCCAAATCAGGCTGAATACTGCCAGATTTTTTAAAGGTAGGTGCCTAGAAGTAAAATGTTTGCCAAAGAATAAAACCATAAACCCCTTTTTATTTCAAAAGTGCACATTGAGAGGGAAAGAACAGCAATTGCTCTTCCTTTGCACTCTTTCCAGATATTTCAGAAGGTTAAAGCACTCACAAGTAACAATGACTTCGGGGCTTTACACAGTGATTAATCTGAATTATGATATTCCTTCTCCAAATGCAACATGCAAGGATACAAAAATCCTGATTCATAGGATGTATTAGAAATAGGATCCTACTGCTGAGAATCGGAGTAAAAGCATCAGACAGACTCCCTATCAAAATGAATCAAGTCTTTCATTTAAGAGCACAGGCCAAAGGCTTTTGTTGTTTTACATCAAATTTTCTACCTTTAACTTTCAAGTGCCCTCTGAAAAGGAAAATTTCACTATGGTTTATCATACTCCTTATTAATACAAAATATTTCCAAGTAGAAACGGCTGAGAAACAAGAGTTATATCTCATGACTGGTTTCAAGGCTGTCATATTTGGATTCTTTCCCAGAGGACTCTTTAATAACCAGTTTCTTTCTCCTCTCACTTCTCTTTCTCCCTCAGGCACATCTGCACCCTGAAGCGTGGCACAGGGAAAGGGTGCTCAAGTCTACAGAGAAGGAATCTGGCACATATGTTCAGTCTGACTTTCAATAAATTACAGGAAGGTCAACAAGCTTAGGAGTCCAGAACAACTAGACCTCATGCAGACCTGAGGTCTGATGACCCAGCTCAAGGATCTGTAACTCCTGATTCCGCAGTGCTTGTTTCTGAGCTGGTGCAAGGACAAGGACCTACTACTGTAAGTTGTCTTGCCCTCTACTCTCCATTCAATTTGGACTCAATCACAAACTCCACCCTGTGGCTGTGAAAAATCTCTGAAGGAAACTTGAAATTCAGCTTCACCTCCTCAACGAGTTTCAGTCTCAAAGAAACAGCAGTTTTTAACTTATAATCCCGATTCAAAGAATTCTCAAAACCTGTGGAACAGTTCTGGGTGATGAGAAACAGGTATTGCTCGCAGTTATGTTAAAAGCTGATGTATTTGATATGAATTGAGGTATTTTTACCTGATACACATTTCTAGGGGCATGGGCTTTTTTCTTGGTTTTGTTTTGGGTTTTTTTAATCCCCATGTAAAACAGAGATCAAATTGTTTCACTCACCTGAAGCCTGGACTTCCATGATGTATTGGTGTAGATCTTGCCCTTGCTGGATGACTTCAAAGGTCATGTTGTTCATGGCCAGCTTGCGCTCAGTGTGACGCTGCAGTCGCTGCTCAGCCAGAGTGAGGTCTTCGGTATTGAAATCATTCATTTGCCTCAGCAGATCTTCATTCCAGGCATCCAACTCTGCTGTAACCTTCGTGGGCAGAAGACAGACACCCTTTTCACTCAAGATCAATGAAATATCTTACTCTCAAACTGTGTTTGTATCAGAAAGTACTTCACATTCTGACTCTGATACAGAAACATCTGAATCATGGTCTCAGTACACTCCAGATCCTGCCCACTTAATGGTAACACTTCACATTTTTCTTAGGTGAGGATCCCTGAAAAGACTATCAGTCCAACAAGAATTCAAACACCTTCTTTTTCCTTTACACAGTCCAAAGGGCACTGGAAGAGAAAATGCACTACATGTTCTTGGCTGGTAGAGAATGTTTCTGAACAAATTCAACTCCAAATGAGAAAATAGTGCTTAAAGAATTGCAAAACAACCTGTAACCACACAATCCCAAAATGTCCTGAATGTTTCTAAAAACATTTTGTAACACATCACAAATGTAATGCACAACACAAACATCACAGTCAAGGGCTAGGAAAACCACTAGTAAATTCATGAATGGTACCTGGCTGTAACCAAAGACCTATATAACCTGCCAATCGCTCATGGGAACACGCAAAATCTTCTGTTGCTTCCTCTGCTTAATAATTGTGAAAAAGTCTGATGATTTTAGCAGTCCATTTATTGTCTTCTGTGTTTTACATCTTAATCCAAAAGCAGCCAGCTGGTATCAAATCCTCCTCCACTTTTGTCTGCACAATTACAGCAAGATCCAGCAGCCACCCAAACATCACAGTCTCACCCCAACATACATTCTGCTACTGCAGGCTAAAGATAGGGAATATGCTAGTGACAATGAATGAGGGGGGGGGGGAAAGGGAAATGGGAATTAAATCATGCATATAGGATAGTACTGGGCAGAATAAAATTTTTGAAAGTATTTAGAATTATTAAATAAATGCCTCAATTTTGATTAATAGGTCAATTCCTCAAAGCTAAATTCAGGAGAGCTAAAACTAGGTATCTGCATTCCCACTTGTGTGCATTATGATGCAGTTAAAAGATCTGTTTCTCACTAAAAGTGCTCTTCAGTGCCTGTGTGCAGTTGGATGCTTAACTTCTCAAGTAGCTAAGACAACATTTTCTGTTGATTTTGCTTTTAGAAAACAGAATTATATATATACACACACATATATCCAACACAGGCTTAGGAAGATAACACAAATGGACCAGTTCTCAGCCTTTCTCACACTAGAATGGAGAGGAGTACAGTTTTGTATCAGAAGGAAAAAATGCAGGGATTAAGCTCCTTTTTTTTTTTTTTTAGGAGAAGCAGAAAAGCAGACCATCAAGAACCTGGGACCTCAGCTGCAGGGCGAAAGGCAGAGCATGGATATCCTGAGGGGTTTCTATTTTTCTTGAGCTTGTTCCTTTGCCCATTCCACTCAATTACCTCTAAATAATAGCTACCTCTACACTGTCTTTGGCCCCGTTCCTGATTTCAGCAGCCACACATTCATTCACATATCACAGCTGGAGTCCCTGGAGAGGGGAGACTTACTGGCAGATTCAACAGTTACAGACAAATGTTCAAAGGAGATGCTGGAGAAGAGTTTTAGTAAAAACATTTACACTTAGAGACAAATTCTCAGCTAACAGTGAGCAGAACTGAGTTGATCTTGTCCTTGTTTCAACGTACAAAAACCAGAATGAATTCAGAGTGAGTGCAGGTTCCTATCAACATGATAGTAACACAAAGTTCAATGCAAAGCCCTTCCTGCTCTTTCTAATGCAAAAGCAAGTGACATAAGTGAATTAAAAGAACTTTGTCACGAGCTATTAAAAACATTGTCTGTTTGAATTCATTGCATCGATTGCCAGGCTACTAACACATAATTATTTGAAATTTTGCAAGGGTTCACAAAGTACTTCCCAACTCCCTGTGGCATTCTTACATGTGTGCACTCAAGATGTCTAAAGCCATTTATAGGTGACAGCAACAGAAAAGATTAAAACAATCAAATAACGTGTTAGTTTGTTCTGAGGACCATGATTCTATGATTGGGAGTATAGAACAAAACTTCTCCATCTCATTTACTTCTATGGACATCAGCTCCAGGACAGGAAAATGCAATATTTTTGGAGGGCTGAATTTTCAGGAGAGTTGATGATGGATGTATGAAGGAATCAACAAAAGTTCCCACAAGTATGCTGAGATCCAGCACTTCCTGGGTAAACCTCTCCACTGTGGTGCTGTTTCTCTTAGGAACTTATCCACTTGGCTGTGGAGGGGACAGTGGTCACCACTTCTCTTATCATTAAATCTACAATCAGTTCCATTCGAGCATGGGGAGGCAGTTGTTCCTGACTCAGTGGTTTTTGCCCCTCAGGCTTGAGTGTCCAAGACACGTCTGCAGCAGAGAAATATCTACAAACACTCAGGAGAAGGCCTGCTCCCAGGCAACTAGTGCTGCTCGTGCTTGTGGTGGCAACCATCTCCCATCAGGCTCCACACACAGAAGGAGCTGCACCTATATATTTATTTATCCCCTGTGGATAATGGAGCAAAAAGGGGTTCTTCCTTATCCACACTCCCCATATCAAATCAGTGGTTCCAAATAAAGAGGAAAGGACAGTACAGACAGTGATGACATGAGCTGATAAACTATGCAGGATGGCCGACCAGCCCATGGTGCTCCATGTTACATTGTCAGGACTGCGAACAGACGCAAAGCCTGCACCTGAGTGACTCTGGAGGCAGGTCCAGCAGGCTTTGTTATCCCAGTGCCAAGAGCACAGACACCAGTGGAGAGTAAAGGGAAGCAAGTAGCCTTGGAGCAGGGGCTTCTGAAGGAGTGCCAATCATCCCATGTGCTGGGTTAGGGGAAGGGACTAGGGGATCAGCACAGCAAGAGGTGGAACGTCACCGAATTGCTCAGGCTAAGCGTGCACAGGGAGGCTGGGTACACTGCTCTGAGTAACAGACTAACAGATGGCTAGAAGGGAATCTAAAGCACCCCAAGGCAAGAAGCAATAGCAGAGCTGTGATAACAACACAGGTTTCCTGAATCCCAATCTGGTGCCCTATCTCAGAGACCATGCTGCTTTGCATTTCTTATTAAGACATTTCCTTTTCTGTCTGTACAGCCAATGTCTCAAAATCTCAGTATTTTCTGTACTTCAAACTCGACCACTTGGAAATGGTCCCAGAGTCTGCATTTATTGGTTTGACTTGGGTATAGGGAAAATGATTTATTTTTGTCAGGAGGAACCTGTAATTAGACAGCACTGTTAACTACAAAAGTTTATTTTTCACGTCAAAAAAATGGATGCTTTCATAGATTGGTCAGGCCTTGATATCTATGATAAAACTTGGACCACATCAAATAAAAGTGCCCTGTCTCCTAAGTTGTGGTAAGACCCAATGGCAGTGGGCCTGTGTCAGGAATTATCTCATAAATGAGGCTCACTTGGCCATGAACTTTTGTTCCCTTTTGACACAGAAGAACAGCTGACTAGAGTTTACTCTGACGATCTGCTAGATTTTTGGTGGGAAGAACTGACAGCACTTATGCTCACTCACTTTACTTCCCAGTGTTTGTGATGGTAAATACACCTCAGCAACCCTCAAAGGCTGTGAGAGAAGCCCTGCTGCAACAGAAGTCCTGAGCTCTGCTTTCTTCTCCTGTGGCTAGAGAAGGAAATTGTACCAAAGCAGAAGAGTCATGAGAGCAGCAGTGCACAGGTCTACACCAGCACAAGCAGCAGACTTATACCCTGGTTCCCACGCTGTTCCAAGGAAAGCTGCACACATGCCTCACTGTCAGTCACACTTCATCTGACACCCTGGAAGGAGTCATGCTTCTTCTTTGCAGGTCATACACTTCTTCAGGTCAAAAAAATGCTCACTACTCCTAAAGGAAGGACTAATGACCCAAGAGTACTAATGAGAGAGAAAAAGATGACAAAGCTATTGATTACAGTGAGCCTAGGAAGCACATTTCTCCACTCTTTACCAGAAGCAGATGCTCCTGCTGCCACAATAATGGTTGGAGAAGCAATTTTGGTAGCGAACCCACTCTAGCGTTAAGTGAGATGCCTGAGATACCCTTATCAGTGAAACTGAGGAAGCACATGAGCAAATACTGGGTTTGTGTTAGCTCCACATTACTATCACAGATACACAGACCATCTCAGCCAGGTCTGTTTTTCATGCAGACACAGTGACCACAGTCTAGACCACATACTCTTTAGGCAAAAATCCTCCTAAAGCAGCAACTTAATATATTAAAATTCCCACTGTCGCTATACTGCTGCATTTGCTGCTTCATGGATTTATCATGTTGCAACACCAGTAGGAAACATGACCAAATGGAGAGAGACATGCTCACCTTCAATCCTGAAGCAAAATGAGAGGCATAAAGGAGAAGTATGTAGGTGAAAAAGCAGCAGCAGTAATAACAACATGAGTAATCCAGGCATCTCAAGCCTACATCGCAGCTTGCTTGTGAATTAGGCAAAAGAGCCTGCCAGAGCTGCAGCAGCTGCTGTACATATCAAATAATTTCCTATGTAAATCCATAAGTATATATATTTCTTAATGCTGCTGCTAAGATTTTCTCCAAAATGGTGTTGCTAAGTCTTCAAGCTGCTTGCTTGACCTCAAATTCAGTGTTTGACATCTAAAGTCATATTGTTTAATGTCAACCAAAAAATTTTGGTTGCCAGTTGAAGGAGATGGAGAGGGGAAATGAGGAATCAAGCAATAGCAAATAAACGCTCTACAGGGAAGGAATCACATAGAAACTGATATTCCAAAGTAATGCGCAGAGGAAGGGCATATGAGGAGGAGGGGAAGAAAGTTCTATCCTGAGAGCAGAAGCTATCAACACAGAGTGTGGGCTTGTAAGAGGGATCTGAAAAGGAGTAAAGATGCCTGGGAAGACAAGCAAATGTAGGAGGAAGGTTGCAAATAAAATGATGGTTCAAGTAGGAAGAGAAGCAAAGGCAAGATGAGTGGGTAGAACATGGAGATGAGACAGGACAGGAAGAACAGTCACACAGGCACAGAAAGGGGAATTTCTACTTCATTTCAAGAGGAAAAAAGTGGCAGCCATACAGCTGGGATTAACAGAGATTGAGGATGGATGAGATGAGAGGTTAGACACAATCCAGGAAGAAATAAAATACCCAGTAATCCTAACTCTTGCATGCAAATTAGTGTCTGTGAGTGAAGAAAGGAGTTAGAGGAGGGGAGACCAGACCACTAAGGCACATACAAGATTTTGGGCAGCAGGAATGACAAGGGCAGCAGCACTTGGCTCTGCCTCAGTGTTCAGAGCAGGCTGAAGGAGCAGAGCTCTGGATGTGACTGTATAAGTGGATCTAGGAGCAGACTAATACCAGAGGTATACAGTAGAGGAGCTGCAGGTAGGAAAGGGTAAATGCAACTGTCACTTCTGCAGATCATATAAGCAGAAAGTTTGCTGTTCCTCTTTCTCAGACCTTGGTTTTGGCTGACACTGTGCAGTATGACAATACTGTCACCCATTTTTTTTTGACAACAGACAGAGATGCCACACTGGCTTAGTAGGGACCTGAGCCACTGAAGTGTGAAAGGACTGTCACAGTGATGATTCTGCTCTAGTGCTTTTGACTCCTGAATCCCAAAAATATCAAGAAGAAAATGGAATTCAGCTCCAAAAGACAGGGTGCCCAGAACAGCTTAGAGCATTCCTTTCCTTAAAATGAAGTGACCTGGAATTTGAAAACTAGGAATAGATAGAAAAGAGGAACAACATCTCACCAAGCATGAAACATTACAAGACTCCAGGTTATGAACAGAACAGGCTGAAATTCTCCTCACTTTTCTCTCCTCTTTCTTTCAAATCTACCTCAAAATCTCTGTAACACTCATTTCTAATGAACAGGCTCATACCTGAGTGTCAGCTCTAAGTCAGTGAGGGCACTATAAAACATCTTGTACCTTCATGCAGGCAGCTAATTCACTTGAAAGATTCCTCTAATGTTATAAACCTGGAATGGGAAACTCGAGTGAGTTGTAAACAACAGTGAAATAAACTACTCTGAAAGCTGGCTCCCATCTCCTCCTGAAGTTGTGCTCAGGGATGGCTGTGAACAGCCAGAAGAGCCAGCAAGAGAAACAAGCATGAAAATTTTAATTAGCAGATGAAATGAAGCCAAAGAGATTGAATAGTGGAAAATTAGATATCCATGCAGTGAAGATTTTAGTGATCATGGGGATTTTTGAAATATAATAAACAGCATACAAGAACAAATTTATCTTGTACAGTGGGAACCCCCTCAATCCCTTCCAGCACTACATCTTGTTGTAGGAACAATGTAATTCTAAGATTACAGTGCACAGCCATAGATCCCTATACACTGTAGGAAAACACCAACACACACAAGGGATGAAGCTGGGCACTTCTCAGAAAGGGAGACAGAAGTTCTTTTGGAGGTAACCAACAACTACTGCTGGACAGGCATTGGCTGACATCATTCCTGTTCTCAGCCACAGCATTTTATAGAGGCCTACAGGTGAATTTGATCATTCCTCTACCAAAGATATAAGAAAAATGGGCAGAAAGACTCTGGATGGCAGTGATCTTTTTTTTTTTTAGGGTTTGCAACTCACTGCATTTTACATTTTGGTCCTTATGCATTTACTCAGCATTTTACAGTACATTAGTATTCATTCAAGTAAAGGTATATAAGCCTGAAAATTACTATTTCTGAAGCAAGGGGCAAAGTATACTTGACAGATCTTCCTGCGGATGCAACTCTGAAGCAAGACTGTGCTTTGTATGTATAACATTCTCAGGGCACTGCTGCTGCTGTCTGCCAGCTACAGTCTCTTGAGTCTCACAGCCCATTTCCTTGCAGTGGATCAGCCACCACATTTACATTGCACGAAATCTCCTGAGTTACCTGGCTGGCTGCATGAACTCCAGATGATACAGACTCCAGCTGAAAGACCAACCACATAATCCTGATGATCCCTCTTGTCTTGAAACACACAGTGACTTGGTTAAGGAACAAAACATACCAGGCATCAGAGTTAGTCATGTTTCCTAAAGAATGGGTTGTCATTTTATGGTGTTAAACTTGAGGCAGAAGAGACTCCCAAAGGGACAGCCAGGGTCTCTCATGTTTCTGTTGTGTCTGTTTCCAGGTGTTGCCATGGTTTGGGTTTCATAATTCACCCCAAGAACCCGGAGTGTAAGTGTATCAGTCAATATGATGAGATTAAGGCAAGAAAAAGCAGCCACCACAAGCTTTGCGCCTGTGGGTTTGTATCCAAATTCATATCTACCAAACCTGACAAGACTCAAACTACAGCACAAAAGTTGCCTGTGAAGCCTGTAAGTCCTTAAAAGTCCTAAATGGACACAGCTGGTCTGCCCTGCCACAGAAATAGGCAGGTGGCTTCTCTTAAAGCAAAATACTTCTCCTAAAGATAAAATACAAGAGTTGGCAGATTTCATTGAAGTACAAGAAAAGGTCCAATAATGCCTAAATAGATGGAAATGTTACCAGTGCAGTAATCATTAATTCTGAAGTTTGTCTAGACTCCAAACCTCTGTCAAGAAGAGAAGATCATAGAAAAGCTCAAAAACCAGGAGGGCTACAAAGCAGATGGGTACAGTGCTAGTTTAGGAAGCAGTGCCAAAGGAAAGGGTTACGTGATCTACGGCACGAATTTCATTACCTCAGGAAAAAAGTCAGAGCACAAAAATTTAAAAAAAAAAAAAAAAAAAAGACAGACACTTTCTAAATAAAACAAAAGGGAAATTACTTATTTGCCATTTTGAGTTTTTAAAAATCCTGATACTTTGAGTTTCCATTATTAATTAGAAAGAGGAGAGAGAAAAAGAGAGAGAGGGAATCAGGGCAAATAAACAGAATTAAAAACGTTCAGTACCAGAACTGGATAGAATGAAACAACACAAGGGGTAACTCTAATATACAGCCTTCCCTAAAGCTGTTGGAAGCAGATGGGCTCCCACAGCTGCATCCCTCTGGCTTCAACCAGAGAGATGCAAGTCTTCCTCCCACCAGAGCTGCCAGGAAAGGGTCCTCATCTTAAGGGATTCCCTGGAGCACAAGAACCCAAGAACCCAGGGGGAGGACACAGACCTAAGGGTGGAAAATGGGAGACTCAGTGCTTGACTAAACAAAGTTGTTCAAGTCTGGAACAGAGAGGACAGTTTGTGTGAGTGCAGGGAGGATTAACACGGCTGCAGCAGGTAGAGGGCTTTCATTAAGGATGTGTTCAATATGGCACTGTTCTTTGGACAGATGGAAGGAGGCTTATCTAGACTGGAAGAGGAGAAATTCATCTGATAATCAATCATACTGGTGCACATTATTTCACTATTAATCTATGCAGGATCTAGGCTATTATGGAAAATTAAAATCTAAATAACATTTCCACTCACTGCTCAAACTACTTGTCTTTAAGAGAAAAAACACTTAATTTCCTGTTTTAAATTTCATCATCTTTTTCCCTCGACATCTTGGAATAGTCAACCATCAGAAATACTACATGCTTTTTAATTATGGTGATGAAAAAATCTTTTTGTTTCTCAACAATGGCATGAGATAATTCTGTTAATTCTTGCAACAGTTTCCTACTGAATTGGAATCTTTATTATAAAGCTGAGGCAACTGACTGCAATCTACTTTCTAAGGATCGTTACTGTGTCAATTTGAGCCAATTCAGCTGTTTGAAATGCACAACGTTCATGTCTCATTAAATATTTTATTTAAAAATGCCTTTGTTTTTGTTACCCATTGAACTGCCTTTCTTTTTTAAGCACTAAATATACTTCTAAAATTGGAGATACTAACCTGAATATATTTTTCATTGTGTTTTCTGTTATAAATTGTCATAATTATTCTAAAAGAAAAATATTTTTTCACAAAGAGGGAGCTTTCTAAATAAAATCATCTACCCATAGACTCTCTGTGAAACACGTTCTCAGATTTCTCTGTAATATTACTCTTGCTGAGGGAATTTAGATGTTCATATGATACAAAATAGAAAATCTGCAGTGACAACCAAGTGGTGATTTTCTTTAAAATCCTTTCTAGCTAATCTGATTTTAGAAGACTCAAAAGCACACTTCCAATTTTAAATATTTTAATGTATCACAGCCACTCCATTCTGTGACCTCATAGAAGCAGGAGTCATGCAAAAACAAATCAGAGGTATCCACACTGGGTTCCCATTGTGGCATCACATATGGAGGGCAGTAGTGTAAATCACATCATTTCCTGATGCCTCAGTTGCCTCATCAGTAATGTGGGGTGGTAACAGTCTTTGAGACCTTTGATAGAAAGTCTATTTACAATGAATTTCACAATAATTTTTTTGTATTTGTTTTGGTTTTGTTTTGGTTTTTTAAGAACTTAACTTAAATCAGCGTAATTCCAGGTTCAGATCTAGAACTTGTAGTGAAACAGGCTGATATATTAATGAATAACTCATGTGGGTTCATCATATACTGACTACAGACACATTTGGGTGTTTCAGAAGCACATAGTGGTTTTCTTTCTTTTTCATTTTTGAAAGCAGAGGTGCCACTTATAGATATGTACAAGTACGTGCATTCACACCCATTTATATCTTTAGAGTAAAAGTCTCAATTCTTCAACATTTGCCATACCACATGTATCAAAATATCTTCTATTTAAATACAGGAGATACTACTCATGGCAAAGCATGTTACCTGACATGAAATATATAAATTTATACACACATACAAAGGATATTGTTTCTCAGTATCAAGGAGGCTGCATATTACAAGTAAATAAAACTATTCTAATTTACATAATTAACAAGCACTGTAGGACAGACTTCTGTACACCACCTAACTGCACAGTCACAACAGAAAAGCTCAGCTACTCCTCACTGATTTCCATCTCTGCCATCCAGTTACAGAACAGGACACTCTTTAGGAAGCAGGACACCTCTGCTTCCAGCCTTTTATTCCACTCTAATTCATCATGCCATGTCCTAAACACAAAATACAACACAGCATCCTAAGGCTCCCACTAAGTCGCCAGTACCCACCATGAGATTACCTCTAGATTCACAAAGAATACCTTCAAGAACGTATCTTTGTAAAACACTTAAAGGTGATCCATGAACTGAGTAAGCACCAGTGGGATACAGCAGGAAGAAGACATCGCACAAAGCACAGAAGTGCTGACATGAGTCTTTCACAGATTTTGTGCACAATTTAATTTACATGTTGTTCTTCCTCATGTCCTAACAGAATTACAGCACGTAATTACTGAGATTGGCTGTAGTTTCTTAAAAAGTTTCTCAGTACAAGAATACCACAGTTATTTACATTTTGATGAGTTTTCCATCCAGTGCTTTAGATTTCAAAACAGAACTGAAAGACCTTTTTCATGGATCAGAACACAAAAAGATACTTTAACTCTTACTCTTCTAATTTTTTCACCTGTTTCAAAAAAATCCACTGTAATGCTTAAAACACCCACCTTTTAAATATACTTTCATTTTATGCACAACATGTTTTTTCAATCTGGTTTAAAGGCAAGCATGCATTTGATTGTGTGTGAAGAGGCAAACCTCACTAAGAAGTGATACAGAACTTTCAAATCCCTAACGTGTATCAATAGAGAGTTATAACATGGGCATCTTACAAAGCTCCTCTGCAAAGCATACAGATTCTCAGTTAAGAGCACAGGCATCTATTTCAGTGCATTCTAGCACTACATCCTAAAGTATATTTTTAGGTTCCACATGCAGAATTAAAACACGGTTGTAACTCACTCTCTCACTGGACAGCTGAGCACAAGCTCCAGGTGTACCCTAGGAGAGCATGTTTACATGCACTCCTCCTCCCGCAGCTCTACCTGTCCCAGGTCAAGCAGCCAGCTCTTACCTCAATGGTGTACTGTTCAAAAATCCGGAGCTGAAGGAAAATGTCTAGCTTAATCTTCCTCTCATGGAAGAGCTCTTCCATCTGTACCTGGGCCTCGTCGAGCTGCTGAAGGACGGATTCGATGTGGCTAATGGAGCTGTTGTGTGGGGTCTTATTGTTGGAAACGGCAGAGTCCCTGTAGCAAGGCAGAGAGCACATTAAAGCTCAGCTTTAAGGCAGGCAAGAGAGCAAGAATGACACACTCGTGATTCTGCGTGCTGCTGAGAAGCAAACCCAAGCACAAAGGGCTGAGGGAAGGTGTATGCAACACTCATCTCTCCTACTCACTGAAATCCTGCAGCTCCTGAGCTTGGCACAAAGTTTGAACAAGGGGATCAAACTTTCTTGTGTTGCGGCACTGAGACCTTCCTCTCTTGGGAGGGGTGAGGAGGAGAATGGTACATCAGTCTCAATGGCTCCCTTGAGGAGACTGGCTGGCAATCCTTTAATCCCACAGAGTGACCTGCTCCAGCCTATACTCACATCAAACTCAGAGATGCTATTTAGCCACCCAGACCTTCACAAGTTAATTTTCTGCATTTGCTGTATTACTTATGGACTAATGGAATCAAAATTACGAGCATTTTAGACCAAGGGGTAGGAATGCCTTGATTTCCTCTGGATTATGCAGTACAGCAGTGGATGTAGAACACAGTGCAAAAAATTCCACTGAAGGAAAACACCTTTCAAACACTCCAAGAGAGACTCTTGTCTTTTCACTGGGGTAAGCGAAATGAAACGTGCCTGTGACAGGTCAGATACTATCCCAATTACATTTTCCATATACGGCCAGCAGAAGGGAAGAAACTGGTGGGCTATGACCAAGGGGGAGTTTGCTGTAACTGAAAGAAGCCTTATCATGGACACAGGACAGTCCTGTAAGTCCCTTTTCTATTTGTGCTCTCACATATATTAATAGGCTCACTTACAGTCTGCTACATTCCCTGCGATTTTTTTCCCAGTGACTGTTTTATGGATAAATTAGCTATGCAGACATAAAGAGCTGAAATCCANAAAAAAAAAAAAAAAGTCCAATATTTAATCTTGGCGTCAGTACTTTGGCTAAAACAAGATTTAGATTTATCCATTCAATCTGCTCAAAGATGTGTGATAGCAGCTGCATTACTTGACATACTTAAACCAAGACAACAAAGAACCTACCCAATACACTGTGGAAAGACCTGGGCACTGGTAGGATGAAGTGGGTAAACAAGCAGGTCGCACCATAAATATTTCCTATCAATCTTCAGTGCTGCCTTGGAGAAGGTGCGGAGGACAATTACAAATCCAACAGCACATATCGATTGGTGCACGAACAAACATGCGCACTGACAACGTTAGAAGACAAGTGAAATATCAGGTAATGCTGCCAAGTCACCACATCACATGACAGGGAGCCATTCTTCTGTCCAGCAAACTTGGGCTGCTGAGTAGGGGTTCCCATGGAGTCTCCCCACTGTGGAAGAGCGCTAGTATGTTTCCAATTTTTAGGTTTTTATTCCCTTTTTCTGGGTTGGATTTTCCCTCCATAAACATTAAGCAAAGCATCTGTAGTTTTCTGCAGGACTTGACTGAAATACTCATGATTTGCTCTTTGCAAATTATCATCACATAGGGTCAGATCAAAACAAGGTACAGTCAACTTAATTTAACCCTGTCAGTGAGCATAATTGGGGAAAAAACACGTATAATCTTTTGCAATTTCTTTAAACTGAACTAGGCACTGACACAGAGTCATTTTAGCTATGTTTAAAACACCTTTGAGATACTAAGGCAACAAAACACACATTCTGTTTTCAGTATGTGCCTTGGGGGAAAAGAACAAGCATTTTCCTGAATATCTGAAGTCTAAAAATAAGATTATAGAATAAAATACTGAGTACTATTAACTGCACAGTAGTTAGCTCTTTGGATATGCTCTCCCTCTTTTTCCTCAAATATTTCATGCTTAATACACTGAACTTCAGAGGTTACAGCATTATTCTGAAGCATGTACTATCAATTTCCCTTGCTTACAAGGAGATATTACACCAGTATTGCTCTCTCCAGCTCAGTCTGTTTTCAAGCTCTTGGTGATCAGAGGATCTCTCTGCCTCCACCTTAGAGCTGTGCAGAGGAAGGAGGCATGAAAACAGCAAGGTGAAATACTGGAACTAGAGCTTAATCTGAGGCTGCATCCAATCAAGTTCTGTTTCCTTCAGTCAGCACCTGTCTTCTATAAAAGGACATGAAATATGTCTTCATTCAAATGCAGGATTATTACTATTCATATATTATCTAAATGACGCAATGAATTATTCAAGAGTGGTGTTGAATAATCTCTCACGGGATCTAGAGACACACTTAGTTTTAGAAATTCTTTTTCATTAGAAACATTTCACTCTTCAGATCAAGCCACACTTGCATTTCAGTGACTGACACAATACAAAGGTTTAAGAGTAGTAATCTGGTATTTTTTTAACTCTCTTTTTTTTAAGAGGGTTTCTATTTTTTTAAGTCTCTTCAGATAAGGTGTTGGCAATCCTTGCCTAGTGTGGCTTGAGAAAGTTCTCCCTCCACAAAAACAAAACAAAAAAAACCAACCACCACCTCCAAAAAAAACCAAAACACACACAACAAAAAAACCAAACACACACAAAAAAACTAAACAAAGAAAAAAAACCCAACACATTTCTGAGACTGGAATGCTTCTGCCACAATATTTCTTGCTTTGTCTCAGAAAGAATTCAAGTAAGAGCCTTACTAATCTTTGAAAGGTTATGGATTAGTTATAAAATTCAAGGAAATTATTGGGAAAAAAATACAAAAATAAACTTTGGGGAATCCAAGATTGAACTTGGCACATTACTGCTCATTTTGTTCAAAATGAACTCCTAAAACCACTTTCAGTGCTTTAACTGTGAGAGAGCTCAGTGAGACATACCTATTATCAAAAGCTCACATGCTGAACTACTGTAAAATAGGCAAGTAACACAACTCCTCACTGGCTTTTTTTTTTCAGCCCCTAACATCCCTGCTCTTTCACAAGCAAGTCACTGTTTAGCCTTTCAGAGATGAGCAGAAATATTGCCCCTAGCAGTACGCCTAGAATTGGAGTGCAAAAGGTTTGCTTTGCCTTAGCTGCTGAGAACAATGATCACCTCAGTAAAACACTGATACAGAAGATGAAAAAATTTCCAGTGTTAACCATGGCATGCAGTGCTGGCACCCAGGTCTGCTTTATTCCTGATAGGTATGGTCTCTGATGTAGTCACAGAGGCCCTGAAGACCTTGTGTGAAGAACAGTTCCAGGCAGCTGAGCTTTTCTTTGCCTATCTGGAGGAGACACAGAGTGCTGTTACACAAATGATCCTCTCTAAAGCAATATCTGTTCTCTCAAAGATAAGGACAAGAAATGTTAAATTTTCCAAAGCTCCAATAATTTTATTGTAATTTAACCTGTGTTATGGCATGCTTGATAAGAGCAGTGTATTTCATTCCCCTCATTTGTTGTAGTGTTTGCAATCTTCAGCTATTCTTCATGGCAGGTAAAAGGTGATCCATACCGAGAAATACAATCTTCTGTTAAGAAAAGATTGCAGCAATTCTAATTTTCACTGCTTTTCCTCTATCTGTGTGTTCTTTACTGTCACCAGCAGCCAGAAATCTGTTAGAGTGGGCGCACACAGGGGCAGCTTCACAGGTTTTTTTCCCACACAGTTCTACTTCACTTTCTAGAGTCCAGGATCCCATTGCAGGCTTTGCAGTTAGTCAGAGTGCTCAAAACCAACACTTGAATCAGATCATCTTGACATTCAGTGCTGTAAACCTTTGCATGTGTTCAGGGCTTTCATCCTCCAAACAGCTGTTCTCTCTGTGCCTGGTCCTAACTTTATCAGAAGCAGAGGATTGCTTTGCACAAACATGTTCACCTTGTTCACTGCCCAGAATAGAAGCCACACACAAACCCCAACATTTCTCTGTTAAACACAGCTGCTACAAAACCTGCCTTGGCATTTTGCAAACATTTGGGCATAACACCAAATCTATAAAAAAATGTCTCAAAGCTGAGGTCCCTGCCTGTTTTCAAAGACTGAAACTAAGCATTTACTAAGTTTACATCAAGAAAATGCTGAAGTCCCACACACCATCATAGTTCACCTCTTCCCCAAGCTGCAATGACTTCCACCTCCAGGTATTACCCCGGCCACTCTCCAACTCTACATACCACTTTCCTACTGACTAAGGTGCAGGCAAAAACCCTTTAGGCCAATCCCACAACCAGAACCAGGACTCCTTTGATACAGACACTTTCTGCAATTCCCCAAATCACTCCACACTCCAACTGATAGTCTAATACAGGGTCCTTTTCAGGCACTTCTTCATGGGTGTTCACACTGAAGTGATGCTAGGCCAGTAGGTGGGAAGAAGAATCAAAAATCTTTACCCCAGAATTTCACTGCCCTTTTTGTGATCTCACAGAATTGCCCTAAACTTTGCATACATGAAAATTACCATGCAGACCTTTGACTGAACAGTTATGTCTGGCCATACATAAATTCTTAACAAAGACCCCTTACCCTCTGGCAGCTCACTTACCAAAACCAGCATGTTTCTTTCCTACTTTTCTCATCAGTAAAGATGAATGGAACCTAGCTACATCCACTCCTGGCCCTTCCTCTTCAACTCTAATCTTGGCAAGTAATACCAGAGCTCAGATCCCTCGCTGTCCCACCGTGATGCAGGCACTGAATATACAGCAAGACTAGCAATTTACATGGGCTCTCCAGGGTGGCTGTCCAGGGCTGAGTGACAATCAAAATCTAGAGCAGCCCTCAAACCGTTTTTCTGACCAAGCAGAGAACACTCTGCATCCAAAATGACAGGAAAAATGTACAGAGGAAAGTACATACAGTAGTAGAAGACTCAAGGGCTCCAGGAGAGCTCTTAAGGGCAAAGCTCCACCAGAGCATCTTAGGCTTTTCCTATCATGGCTCATGGTTTTCTGCACTTCTCAGGTGGGAAGTAAGGGTATCAGATTAGAAAAGCTTAGGGTGAGGAGGGTGATTTAACTTTCTGAGACAGTCCCTGGTGAAATGCATAAAACCTGGGAGATCTGCATATTGGGTATGTACACAGAACATGCACACTATGTACATGTACGTAAGGGTAACCTGTAACAATACAAAAACATAAATAATAAGTGATGAACTGGACTTGGTTTGACACTCAGTAACATCCCTTAAAGGCAGGAAAACTTCACTGCTGTTAACAAAGTTAAAGGCAGAGAAAAGCACAGTAAGAACAAATAAGAGATTTCTCAATTACAAATTCTGTGTAAGTTTACTCCGCAAACATTTATTTGATGATACTTGCAGATTGAGAAAGCAAAAAAATAAATTAAAAAAAAAAAGCAAAACAAAACCAAAGCCCAATTTCTTGGAGCTAGTCTCTTCATGTATTTTAAATCAGGTAAAATGAGCTGTTTTAATTCATAACACAAGTAGAACCAGCAGTATAAGAGCCTCTTTGACACTGTGAATAAACCCCACATAGACAAAGATAAATAGAAGGGTGCTGCATGCAAAATGAAATAGTGAAGACTGTTAGACACGTGTGTATTTTATTAAGAGGAATACACTTCTCCTACATCAGGAATAACCATATAAATCACAAGGCCTCGGCTCTCAACCATTTAACAATCTTCCATAAATACCAACCAAAAAAATTCACTTCAAACACATTTGTTTCAATTCACTTCACTGTGCCTATAAATAATCTCTCAGTCAAACAGGAAACTCATGCTGATCCACAGACTACTCTAATCAGTCCACACAAATCACTCCTTGCCATTTCAATAAAGCACTCAGAGAATCTGAGGAATTATAAATAAGCGAAGAATTAATAAACTTCCCCAATTAACTGGAGCTCCTTACATAGTTCCCTATTTATGCACCCCTAAACCACAGCACACATCAGCTTTCTCCACACCTGCCCTCCAGGTGGATGCTTACCTGAGCTGTTGGATTAGATCTTCCCCTTCCTTAATAACATTGAGGGTAGCATCCAAGGTGGCTGTTTGCTGCTGCTGAAACTGCTTGATAAGCTCCTGAACCGCATCCACAGAATCGGCACAGACATCCTCTAAGAGCTCCTTCTGCAGATCTTCCATCCATGTCCACAGCTGGGAAGGAGGGGAGAGAAATATAAATCAGAGAGGGATTGAGATTTAACCCTTTTGCTCTCTAATTCCAGATCAATAGGCATTAACTAAGGCTGCATGTTTCACATGAAAACTGACCTAAAATTTCTAAAACCAAAAAGATACATTTGTTATTGATCCCATTTAAAGCAAGACAGTAAGATAAATACAGTATCAGGTAGTTTCTTTCAAGAATTCATTTGAATTTCAGTTTATTCTACGACAATAACTAATTACATTATTCTGATTAATTCTTTACACGAGTGACAAATTACAATCTCCTGCAGCTGTGATAACCTAACCCTTTCAGGAGCTAAGCACCATCAGCTGCTCTTAATTTCACATGCAGCTGAAGCCTGTTGCAGAACAGACTTAAATCTTTGGTATGTATGTACGGTAGTGGCTGAAGTCTAGCTGTGCCTGCTCAGCTATGCCTTCCCGGGGTTTTGGGAGATTTTTATTTTTTTTTTGCTTCCAACACAGAAACCCCCTCCTCAAAATGCACTTCAAACTCTGCATTTTAACTATGGGAAAATCCAAACACACAGGAGACAGCGATATCACCAACCAATCCCGTGCAGATCCATTGATTTTAAATAGTCTTGACTACCAATTTTCAAACCACAACCACAGCAACAAATCATTTGCAAGTGCTTAGATGAGAATTTCCAGCCAGCTGTTCATCAGAGGTCTGGACAGGGGCAGGCATGTCCCAGCAGCCTCTCGCTGCCTGTAAAGCCTTAAAGCGAGCAGAGGTTTCCCCTTTAAGCTTGCTCTGAAAAGTGAGTGTAAAATTCCACCTACTGAGCTGGCAGCCCGCCAGCAAATCCTAATGACTCCACCAGAGAGACTCTTTACTGTGCCATGCCTGCCCCATTAACCCACATTTTGCTGGTATACACTGCGAGGTAACACAGAAATACAGGACTGAGAAACAACACACTGCACAAGGGCACTGGGAAATGTCACAGGACACGGTGCTGGTGACACCCGCTGTTCCAGGGAGCTGCACCACAGCTGGGCTCAGAGGGACTTAGGGGTGCACATGAAGGGGACAACAGACGTGTGTGGGTGGCAAAGAGCTGGTAAAAACACTTGTGTTCAAAACGAGTGGCACTGGATTCCCATCCTACAGTATCGCTCCTTAGAAAGCGAGTTTTGCATGTTCATGTAAAACAAGAAGACCGGGGGACATCTAAGGCTCCAACTGGTGAAGCTTCTCACAGCCAGGGTTCAGACCTAAGGTCAGTCACTGAATGCTACACTATATACATGCTATGGACTTCAAGGATATCACCCTGATCTAAACCAAAATAATCAACATGAGAACCTTTCCCAGCACTGCTCATGACACCAGAAAACAGAGCACCCAACTCCTTGTGATCTGTCCCCACCTCTGCTACTGACTCCTTGCTTGACAGATTACAAAAACAAGTTTTAAAACAAATGTTTAAGTGGAAGGCTTTTCAGTTAGATTTTCAGAGTTAGCTTTGAATATTTTGGGTAAACGCCTCTGTTTATTCATAAACGGCACAATCATAATGGCCTGCCCTACTGCTGGCCTGAAATGGAATGTATTTGCTCAGGGTATTTACATATTTTCACATTCTCGGGAAAAAGGCATAGTATAAAAGGGCAATTATTAATAAAAGAAACAAATACAAGTTAGTAGTCAGGCTTGTGAAATAAATGAAAGAATTAAAACATATTTAAAGAGCCAAATAGAGAGCTTTTCCATTTGTGGCCTGAGGTCCATGTACTGAACTTTGGGAAGCCACCATAAAGGAAAATGCATTAATGCCTTTATATATGAATTATATTCAGAATCTTTCTGGTTTTGATCCGATCCCTGCCCCTGCACAAACCATAGGGACAGCTGGACTGACTATAACAGACAAGGACCAGCTTGTTCAGGAATATTACATTTTCTGCTTAGCAGACCTTCAATAGAGCACATTGTAAATATAGAAGAGAAAAATGGCTACACACATAAATCACCCTTCTGTTTTGAGGTGGGAAAGCCAGTGTTTTTTAATTTATTTCTGGGGGTTTTTTTGGGTTTTTGTTGTTTTGGTTTTTTTGTTTTGTTGTTTTTTGTTTGTTTGTTTTTGTTTTTTGCTTTTTTTTGTCATTTCGCATTTTTCCATTTAAGATACCAGAAAAAAAATCAGGCAATTTCTTTTACAAAAATTATATCAAGAACTTGCTTCAATGTTAGGCATTTGCTGTTCTCTTGAAATCATCATTAGAAATGGCAGAGGAGAAAGTTTCCAATCCCCTACTATGACTTCAGAGGAAAATCCTGTTTTCAAAACTGTCTCCAGAACCCAACTTTTGCCAACAGCCAAAAGGATTTTGACATTTAAGGTCCTAAATCACTTTCCGAGCACACTTCTAAATGAAAACAGCTTTGAAATACCTGAACTGTATTGTACTCACCTGGAACCAAAACACTCATTAATTTCTGAGAGCACTCAAATATATTAACTCATATTAGCTTCAGATGTTTCCATTAATGACCTCTGACTGTAAGGATTTGCATAATAAAATCTATCAGAATCTAGGTCATCCTTGACTCAGAGGCCTTTAATCCTCTAGACTCCACCAATCCCTAGGAAACCCTAATACAAAGAATCAGTCAAAATTAATAAGATTTGGAGGATCTTTCAGGAACAATTCACAATAGGAACCTGATTCAAAAACCTCCCAGCACCGAACAGCACCTGAAATAAATTGCTACCAAGCCCAGCTTGTGAATGCCACAGCAATGAAAAGATGAACTCCACTGTCACTGCAACACCTGAGTGAGAAGAACTCTTAATTACAAAACAGAAATCACATCCTCGTTGTCACTGCTCAGGAAAATCACACCCTATTTGGGCTTGATGTTTCATCCCATTTCAACTATTCATCCACTTAAACAAAAATCCTGACTATTAAAGCCCCAAACCTTGTCCATTTCCACTTCCATTGTGACCTCCTCTAAACAGCTAGGTAGCTTAGACTGAGCAAACTTTTAATTTTTCATTGAAATCTGACACATTGCACAGCACAATTTTTATTTCATATTTGCAGAAACTCACTTCTTTTATTCTTAGCACAAGCAAAATTTGTGAGCACCTGTCCCATTTACCTACATACTCCAAACTATTGCTAAGGTATCACTTGATCCATACAGAGGGCATATATAGATACATGCAGACATTCCAAATATTAAGCCAATATTTCCAAATGCACCTGTGGCGACTTTTACTAAGTTTGTCAGTGATGCCCATGTCCAGAAAAGGAGATAACGTCTACATTGTATTACTTAACATGTACTCAACCAAAAATACAGAACCTGGAAAACAATAAAGAAGAAACAGAAAAATAATTTTTGTGCTTCTTTAGATTGATCTGTGCCTTGGTATGATTAATTAGATATGGAAATACTAATGCATTAGTGTTAAAACCTGAATTAAGTCTATCATAGAGATCTAGACACAAATCTGACTCATGCAAACCACATGTAAAAATGTTATAATTGTCAGCTACACAGAAGTCTCAGGCAAATACCTATCCCTAAAATGTTCATGCCCAAGGTCCATAGAAGCTCCAGAAGTGAGGCTTCATTTATCAAGGTAACCATGACTTTTAACAAGAAAATTAATTCTTTGATTCCTACAACAGTGGAAAAGAAGAATGACACCCTCTCTTTCTTTTGGGGGAGTATCTGGCACCTCTCATGCATTGTAGCAACTTCTACATCTTTCTTGGATATAAAACACATGCATTTTCCCTCCATCCAAGAGACAACACAGCTCTTTATTCCCAGCTATTTCATCTGATGCAACACCCTTCATTTTACTCAAGTACTTAATGAGACCACTTACTGGAGGCTTGAAGGACATCTGTGCCTGTTACCTAGAAATTAATGTTTCTGACTGAGAGCAAGGGACCACTTTAAACAAAATCTAAAACCTAAAGAGATTGCCAAGAAAATCTTGCCTGCATGATTGGAATAACTATTAAACACTCAATGTTTATATGCTGCTATTTGTAAACGACAGAGATGAGTTATAATCCCATCAAAAGCAGTTTAAAAACACTGAGTAATGAGACCAGTGCAAAGCAAAGAACGAAATAACTCAATCCATGAAAATTACCATTGTACAGCATTTTTACTAGTCATTCAAAAGAAGGATGTTAATGAAAACAAGCAACTTTCCAGGGTATATGTTCTACCCCTTTACTATATCAGAGACACATCATGTACTGTAGGGCAGGTCCCGAAAGGATGCTCATGACACCTCAACAAGTGAACATTCATCATAGCAATGAAGAGTAGAGCAGAATGCAGAATAATTCAGTGAAATACAGGGACCCTGGTGCCACTCCATGAATTGCAGTTTAAGTGTCCAGAGAACCAAGGGCAGGTTGAGGAACAGAACTGCTCTGCAGAGAGATGTCCATCAAGCCTATTTTCCACTGCTACTATGCCAGGATTATATAAACCTATTCAGAGCAGGAACATTTAGCTTTTTCATAATATGCATTAGGAAGTCATGTAGACCCCAAGTTGAGGTTAATTTATGGTAGGACTTCAGTCTGTGCTTATGTTTAAGTACCTGTTCAGGTACTGTTTTGCATCTGTTTTCACTGCACAGCTTTTAGTAAATTGCCTGTTCTACTTTGATTATCCCACACCAACATGCTGGAGAAAATAAAACTTTCCAGCACAATAAACCTACATCAGCCGATTGTTTATTCACACTTAGAATGCATCCAGTCCTGTTTCAATTGAAAGAACTGATAGTTGTTGTAAACTGGAAGCATATTTCAACAACATTGTTCTAAGTCACGTTCAAGGTTTCATGGAAATGTCAACAGAAACAAAGACAACCATGAGCTGCAAAGTGACCACATGCCACCAGTGAAGTGTTACATAATGACAGCACACATAATAAAACGTGACAGGATGGGATATGACCAGACACTACATATGAAATGCCACAATACATGACTTCCATGGTAAGACACAACTGATGAGACTCCCTGCTGCGAGAAGTAATGTCAGATACACCAAACCAGTTGGGAAGAACTGATGAATGGAAACAAAGGGAACATTCTGTGAAAAACACACATCTGATCTCTTCCTAACCTCTTTCTTGCTTTTTCCCTTCTCCTCGCCAATTTCTTGACATTCATCCTTGGTTGGGCTGCATCTGGTGCTTCTGTATGCTGGTGCTTTTTAATTAGTAACCTTGCCTATGGCAAAAGGATTTGCACTGTCTAAACATCTGATGCATTTTCCAAGGCCTGCATAGACCAGATTGATATAGCACAAAATAATCTCCTCTCAAGGGAAACACGATTTGGGTAGCTAGGCTCACATCAGGGAGTGTGTAGATCCCCAGCCCAAGGTCATGTAAATGTAATTTAGGGACTATTTGCTTTAGGAGAGAAAATTGGCTTATAACTAAAGAATCAAATGTGCATGTTCTGTGCTTCTTCTGCTACCATCATAAATTGCAAAAACATGTTCCTCTTCTATTATAATTTTAAGATACTGTTTGTGATGATCAATCTGGATGTAATTAACTTCAGTAACTGTACCAAGCAAATTCTGCACTTGATCATACTGATAATAGGCTTAGAAAAGCTCTTCCTATACCAAAGACTTAGTGTCTCAGATTTACACCAGCGTAATACAGTACAATTTGGAGCTGGAGAAACTTTCCACACTACAAAATCTGCCATTTACTAAAACAAATGCAGGTACCATTACACTCTCCTTTAGTTGTTTATAGGTTCTATAAGTTTCAGTACATCTCAAGTGGAGGTTGTACCATCTCTTTCCACTGTGCTTTTTCCAGTGACTGGCCACTTGCAGTCTTACTCTGATCTACTGCTTTGAGCCTTTTGTGTAACTTTGTGCACTATGCCCCAGGAATCTCGGAAATAAACCATTTGTGACAATTCTGAATCATTCTGAAACTTGCTAAGTTTCAAACAAACTGTGGGACCTTTTTCTAAGCAGTCTTGTTGGATCCATCGACTTGAACCACTACACTGACGCCTTTTTAAATGTGCATAACTCCACTGCAGACGAGTACTTAAGGTGCAACAGAACATGGCTTTGGAGTGATGAGTGAACTACAGGAGTGGCTTTGATGAAGATTTCCTCAGTACACAAATTACTGCAGGCACTGGCTGTCCACTGTGTAGCCTTTGTAAGCAGCAGTAAAGCCCACTCACTGGAACTGGGAGAAGCTCATCTTCCTCAGCCTCAGGCAATCGGGACAATTAGACACAAGTAACGTGTCTAATAAAAGAGTACTTTATGAGAGTTGGCACATCCTATTTAAAGATGCCCATAAAAATCCTTTCTACCTGCAGCATGAACCACTGTAATCCGGAGAACAAGGCTTACAGGCTGGAGACCTATCTCTGTAACACAAAAAAACCCCATGCAAGGGCCCTGAAAAGCCAATGGCTGGAGTGGAGCCATCATTCAGCAACAATGCTCGTGAATGGCCTGAAAAATGGGGATAGTAAAGTGCGAACTTAGATGCAGTCTACAGGAATCCTTTGGCTTGCACATGGCAGACTGATGGAAAGAACTTCCCTTCCACGTGCCTGCCCTCGCTCTGTGGCAGGTTTGACTTCCTGACATTTGGTTTATGTGGTTGCATTTACAAGCATTTAATTCTTATTACTTTGATTCTGCCTCACAGTTTTTTGCCATCACAGATGGCAGAATTTTATTCACTCGTGGTCTGGCTGTGCTTCAAACTCCCCTGCTCAAGAGCGGGATGTGCTGCCAGGACACCACAGCTCTTTTCATTCCCAGCTTCTTAATCCTTCATGAAGAGAACTTGCTTTGAGGCAACAAATGGACAGGAAAGAAGGGCACTCTGCACCACCCCAGCTGTCCTGCTTCCTTAGTCCCGGACCTTTGGTAGCTTTACAGAGACGATACAACTCTGGGAAGAAAGCACCAAAGTTAATGACTGGTGAATGTCTGCATTTTGGTCAAAGCCACAGTCTACTCTCTGGAGTTGGAGAGAGATTTGCTTTTATTTTGCTTCTTTGCATATCTCACAGGAAAATAAGACTTTTTATACCAGCAGAGCCCTCTCCACAGCCACAATTATCGAATTATCAGAGTGTTAACAGTAAGCTGACAACGTATCTGTCTTCTCCAAGGAATCTGCCACCCAGGCAAGGGACAGCACACACATCACATGTATGTGCAGCTCTGGCAGTTGGATTCCACCACATCCTCTGCCTTCTGCCTGCAAATCCACCTCTGGTGGGAATATTAGAATGTTTAGGAGCAGAGCACTTCTAAAACAAATGAACAAACAAACAGACCAAACAAAGCCTCCAGCATTTACTCAGAATCATAGAATTATTAAGGTTGGAAAAGACCTTTAAGGTCATTAAGTCCAACCATCCACCTGGCACCACCACCACGTTCACCACTGAACCATACCCTTACATTCCTAAACATTTTTTCAACACTTCTAGGGACGATGATGCCACCACTTCCCTGAGCAGCCTGTTCCAATGATTGACATCCCTTTCTTTGAAAAAAATTTTTCTAATATCCAATCTAAATCCCCCTTGGCACAACTTGAGGCCACTTCCTCTTGTCCTGTCAGTTTTTACCTGGGAGAAGAGATCAACCCCTCCCTCTTACAACCTCCTTTCAGGTAGTTGTAGAGAACAATAAGGTCTTCCCTAAGCCTCCTTTTCTCCAGACTAAACATCCCCAGCTTCCTCAGCTGCTGCACGTAAGATTTGCACTCCAGACCCTTCACCAGTTGTCCTTCATTGTCCTCCTCTGGACCCGCTCCAGCACCTCAATGACCTATCTGGGGTGAGGGGCCCAGAACTGGACACAGTACTCGAGGTGTGGCCTCACCAGTGCCGAGTACACGATCACTGTTCTGCTCCCACTGGCCCCACTATTCCTGAGCCAAGCTGGGATGCCATTGGCCTTCTTACCCACCTGGGCACTGCTGGCTCATGTTCAGCTGCTGTCGGCCAGCAGCCCCAGATCTTTTTCCATAGGGAACTTTCCAGCCACTCTGCCCCCAGCCTGTAGCACTCCATGAGGTTGTTGTTGTGACCCAAGTGCAGGACTCGGCACTTCCGCTTATTAAACTCATACAAGTGGCCTCAGCCCAGTGATCCAGTCTCTCCAGACCCCCCTGCAGAGCCTTCCTCCAGCAGATCAACATTCCCACCCAACTTGGTGTTCTCTGTAAACTTGCATAGGGTGCACTCACTCTTCATCCCTTATAAAAGCATCTGCATTTTTCACCCCCTTGTCCTGTGATTTCGTTGCTTATTTTACTCTCCCCATCAACAACACTGGTTCAGTTCCCAGCAAAAAAATAATGTTCATACTTACAAGAGGCATAAGACTAAGGTTTGCTATTTCACAGCCCTCCAATGAGAGGTATTTTCAAAGCTGGATTTTGCATGTTGCTCTGTATAAGTCTCAGCTGTTATTGTTATCTCATTGAAGGAACAAAATTTCTAGCTCTTGAACAAGGCATTCTAGCCCTAAAAAAGGCTGGTACATGAAATGGCTCTTTAGTGTATATTTTATGTGCACAGACCCAGTTTGTGTCATTTTAGTGTTTCGTGTTTTCCTTGTTTTTGTAATCTGGACATAATACAAGAAAAGGAACAAAAGCGCTGTGCAGGACAGGAGTAGCGTGTAAGTACATAAGACAAATACTTTGTGGTAGACATGTTCAGAGAACAAAACCTTTTCAGAATTTCCAGAAGCTGCCAGCAATTGGAGTTGCTAAACTGAATATCCCCTACACCACTGATCTCTATTATCTAATGGGCGATTGCTCTGAAAAAGTCAATATTAGCAGTAAAAGTCAAACAACAATTTTTAAGTCCAGTAACATTAACTTTGAATCCTGGGTCAATTTACAATGAATGACAGGATTACACTGTATATCCCAGAACCACTGTCATGTTTGCTCCATGATTAACTCTGGTACATTCTGTCAGCTCTTATGACAAGAGTCAACAGCCACTGACCTTAGGCCCATGAGCTTTCTGCTCCCTGCTTCCCAGCAACTCTGCCTCAAAGGGAGGAAAAAGCCCTGTCAAAGTTAGTGATCTACACTGAAATAATCTCCTAATCACAATGTTCAACTGAAGCAGAGAGAATTTAATTTCACAGGTCTTGGTTATCAAGTAAAATTAAGTTAGCAGTGTCTGCAATAAAACACTGTTGCTCTTCGTGACTGACAGGGCAGACTCACCGCATTACTCACTTGAGTGGCCCCACTGATCTCTGTGGGGTGACCAAGGTGACCTGCTGACCACCAACTATTTAGGTTATAGTGTAGGAAGTTGTCTGACACTTAATGGTCCAGAACTTCACTCTCAGTTTTCTCATGACCTTATCAGACAAGCTGTTCAGAGTGAAACTTTCCATACCAGGTATCTGCCTAAGGCTGAACTTGATGAATTTTGAGGTAAAAGGTCCAGAATGAGAGGAAGAGGAAAAGAGAAGTTATTTTGCCTGTGTTAGGAGTTTTATTTCTGTTCAAATGAGATGGTCCAGACCCTCCATGCTTTTAAGCAAGGGTTTGAAATTTTGCAGAGTTTACCCTAAATGTCAAGAATATACATTATGTCATCCCTGTGAAAATTTTCCCGAATTCGGTCACTCAGAAGACCTCTGCCAAGTTCCAGTTCACACACATTCAGGAAGAACCGGTTAAGAGTCTGGTAATTGATTTTTCTCAACATTAAATATTCTCTGAGCATATTCATCCTCCTGTTCTGTGGGCCAGGCAGACCTGGCAGGCTCTATATGGATCTGCAAGCCTTGAGCACCCCGTCCTACCACTCTTCTGATGCACTGAGGGCCCATGACCTGAAACCACACAACTCCACCTCTCTGGCTTTCTCCTGCTGTCCTTTGGGACTCAATATAGAATGGTAATCTGGAGCCCATGGAGAAATGAGAAGCATGTTGGTAGAAAATGCTTTTCATGCCCCAAAGAGCTATGAAACACTTGCAGAACTGCTTTGTGGTACAGTTAAGACCCACATACTGTAAAAGAATCCAAATTCAGTGAAGTTCCTTCTGGTTCTTAAATTAGCAACAGCACTATCAGCCAATACAACAAGTGACACAACACAAATAACATTTAATTAAGCAAGAGTGTTGTAAAATTTTTAATGCTATGAAAATGGTGACAGTGCTCTTTCCTGTCTAAGTTCTGATACTTGGAATTGCAAAGTACACTCCAGAATCATAAGTATAAAATTGTGAGATACTAAAATACTAAGGTTCAGACAACGAATTACAAGATGTTTCTACTATTTGCCTTGAGGTTTTTGAGTCTTCGGGGTGTGATTTTATCACATCTGCAACCTCTTCTTCCAGGAGGCTCAAAACCTATTCTCTTTTAAACAAAATCAAATGCCAGTCAAGAATCCTGTATTATCATTTGATCCTAGCTGCTGAAAGCTCACAGAAAAATATCAGCTATCATGAAATTCGTGATAAAAGTGCAAGATCTGACAATCCCACCAATAATTGATTCAAATCTGCAGTAAAAACCTGAATTCAATCACACTTAATCCCGAGAGAAATTATTCAGGTATGAGACTGTTGAATGCATTTATCCCACTGATAATAATTTGTAACTTTACCCTGCCATACAGATAATTGGATTTGATCCCCAAGGTACCAGGTTTCTGCTCACACCATCAGGAATGCCTTGGTCTAAAAGGGTAGGAAAATACTGACTACAGACTAAGAAAGCATATTGAATGCTATACGACAGTGGGACACACAAAATCTCTTTTATAGGCATGGTAATAGGACAACTACATTACTCATGAGTTATGACACTAGTAATTACTAAGGGGACTGCTCTAAATGTATGCCTCTACAGAGTTATTACCACACCAGGAAGTCCTTGTTTCAGCCTTTTCCATGTATTGTTGAGTAAGGTCACTTAAAAAAAAAAATCAAAATTATTGTTATGCTTAATAGACAGTATTTTTCATATTCCTTCAACTGTATAAGTCTGTGTGTAGCAGAAGGAATCATGTTATAAAGCTTCCACATGAAATGAGCAGTGATTCAAGTCTACTGTAGTATAAAAAAGCCACTCTTAACTTTCACTGCCCATGGAATATTTGCATTTAAATGACGCCCTAATGCTAAAGAAATTCTAGGAAGACAGACTACAAAAGGAAACATTTCTTTGATAAGATTACTTTTTAAAAATAGGAGCTGTTAAAAGTTCCTCAGATGCTGGGAATCTGAGCAGTCACATGTGGAGATGAAGAGGTGGGCAGAGTGCAGGTGAAACAGTGAGAAGTTCACTATCAATGAACTCATCCACACTTGGGAATTACCACATCAGAAACACAGTTCATCTGTGACAGGAAGACTGTCAGAAGAAATGTGTTCACTGCAGGAAGATACTTAGAGTATTTCCATAAAAACAGTATCAGTAAGACTCATTCCTTCTACTTAATTCTCCCTTTCACCAGTTCCATCTCTATATATAAATACAACATAAAATAATGAGGATTTGTGAAACTTGGATGAAAAATACATCTAGACCAAAGTTTCCTGCAAAAAACCATGCAGGGAACTTTTTTCATTTCCAAGGATGTAAGAGAGTTGTTCATAGCTTAAGATATGGTTTTAAAAGAATGAATTTAATAATGATGGTTATTATTAAGTAAATGAGAATGCCTTCTAGAATAATGCAAAATATGTCAGGTGTTAAGTAGGTTAGCATGACAACCAAACTGCTTTCCCCTCAGTCCAAGACATTCCCAGGTCATGGCTCTGGATGGTCATAGTATAGTTCAGTATCAGGCCCAACTACATGGCAGGTAGGAGGGCAAAGTTAATCAGGGAGGCACATGCCAGCACTGTGACTGGAATGCCTCCTGGTAAAAGAAGCAATAGACCTCAGATCTCCCTCTATTTTGCTGCTGCAGCAAAAAACATTTTTTGCCTTAACATTTGTTATGATTTAAATTTCACAGAATCACAGAATGTGCTGAGTTGGAAGGGACCCACAAGGATCATCAAGTCCAACCCTTAGCCATGCACAGAACCATCCCCAAGAGTCACACCATGTGCGTTAGAGTATCAACCAAATGCTTCTTGAGCCCTGTCAGGCTTGGTGCTGTGACCACTGCCCTGGGGAGACTGTTCCAGTGCCTGACCACCCTCTGAATGAAGAACCATTTTCTAACATCCAATCTAAACCTCCCATGACACAATTTCAGGCCATTTCCTCAGGTTCTGTCACTGGTCACCACAGAGCAGAGATCAGTTCCTGCCCCTCCTCTTCCCCTCACGAGGCAGCTGTAACTGCAAAGAGGTTTCCCCTCAGTCTCTCCCTCTCCAGCTGAACACACGAAGTGCCCTCAGCCACTCCTCATGTGGCTTCCCCTCAAGGCCCTTCACCATCTTCACTGCCCTCCTGTGGACACACTAATGGCTTAACATCTTATATTGTGGTGCCCAAAACTGTCCCAAAATTCGAGGTGAGGCTGCCCTAGTGCAGAGCAGAGAAGGACAATCCCATCCCTCACCTGGCTGGAGATGCTTTTCCTGATGCCCACCAGGACATGGTTGGCCCTCCTGGCTGCCAGGGCACTGCTGACTCATACTCATCCTGCCATTGACCAGCACCCCCAGGTCCCTTTCCACAGCACTGCTCTCCAGCATCTCATTTCCCAGTCTGTCCATACATCCAGGGTTGCCACATCCCAGGAGCAGAATTCAGCACTTCCCCTTGTTGAACTTCCTATGGTTGGTGATTGCCCAGCCCTCTGATTTGTTGAGGTCTCTCTGCAGGGCCTCCCTCTCTGTTATTATTTAAATTTATCTGTTTTATATTAGCATTGAAGAATGACAATTACATTGGTTAACTCGCCCTTTGACAATATACATGAAGGGCCAAACACGGCCAAGCAATGAGTAATTTCTACTTGAGACCATCTATTTATAGAATAAAAAGGCAAATACAGATCCAAACATGTGCTAAGGCTCTCTTGTTGTAATGCTTTGCTCTTTGCACCAGTTCACCCCTGGAAGTCTTCTGTTACTTCCCTGTGTCTGTGGGGATCCCCACAGCTGGCAGACAAACACTAAAACCACAGTGATTTCCTCACTTGTTATTTCTGGCAAAAGAAATGAGGTATTGAGCTGTGTGACTCCCACCAGTGCAGAAACATGTCCCTGAAGAAGGCAGGTAGTGACACACAATGAAATTCATTTAACCTTCATCAGCTCAGTCTTTGGCACCCATGGAAATGAATTAACACATAAGTAGAAAACTTCCTTTCTCTTGTAGAGACACGGGGCAGCCTCAGATTTTGGGGAACTGTTGGAGGCTGTCATAACTTTAGCAACCCAACCCAACAGCTTTCATTCATTCTGATAGTCACGGACTCCTGTGTCCAGCTTGACTTTGCCAATGCCCCAGTTTTATGCTACAGCTCCCTTGACTGACCTCCTGGGGAGAGAATCATAAAACAGTTTGTGTTGGAAGGGACCTTTGTAGGAGAGAGGCACCCAAAGTCTGTCCACTCTGGATCTCCTTAAAAGTGACATGAAGCAATTACTGAACTTTCCAAGAAGGCATCACAGCACCAATCTGTCCCATGGGTAATGAGGCAGACACTTAGCATTTACTTCTAACATCTACAAAACAGCATTGATGCTATCACAAAAGACTGTTTCTTTAAAATAATTTTCAAAAAATGTTCATTTTTATATATCTGCCTTTCTATTCACCAAAACAGAGCTCACTAAAACTAGGTGTCTGGCAACTACTTTCCTGTTGAAGAAGGACAGAAGTGAGTATAATGCACTGCCATCCCAAACCCCTAATGTAAGGAAGCTGTGTTTCTCAAACCAAAATCAGGCAACACAGTACTAGTAACGATCAGAAGAAGATTTTATGATAGAATACATATACCAAAAGCTTCCTGGAGTCATGTCTGTATTCCTTTTTTTTTTTTTTTTTTTAACTAGTCATCACCTGCATAGGTGAAGCAAGGTTAATCACAGTAGGAAACTGTTAAGAAATAATTTTAACTGAGGAAATAACCAATTAAGTTTCCCCAGAGGCAAACCAGCATAGCTGCAAGCATTTGCACTACTCTGAAAACAACAGTACTATTCACAAGCTGGAAGTTAACTATATTTTAGTGTGTTGCAGAAGCAGGATATAAAAGAAAATCCCCCATGTACCACCAGCTATAATGAATACGCTTCAACTCCATTTTCCATACAATAGATATGAACATGTGCACACATCAACTTCAGGAGGCTCCCCAACATACTGGAGCCTGCTATACAAAACGGGTTTGTAACATGTAAAACAACAAACAGAGGCATGATCAAGTGTGTTTTAGCGAACAGACGCTGCAGAGCATGAAAACAACCATACTGACTAATTCCATCTCTCTCAGCAGAAACCCTATCTGTAAAAGTCACTCAGCACTGAGTGGCCTCTGCTCTGCAGAAAAATGTGAAGTATGCTTTAATTACATCCCCAGTGGCCTCCCATTTGACGTCCTGTCCACTGTATCTCTGGCAAGACAGCCTTATCTCTGGATATTTTTCAATTACACTAAACAGCATTTATTCAAGTTCTCACTGATTCAGTGTATTAGTATGTAACTATGTGCTCTTTAACAGTTGTTTTGAAGAGCGAAGTCTGCCTCACTAAACAATGTAACATTTCCAATAACACTTAATAATAATGGCTAAATTAATTAACACTACAAAAGAAGCCCTCTGAGGATTTGTGTCACACTGCTGGCATGCTTATACCTAATGTATTAGTATCAAGTCATGTTCTTGCAAGAGAATTCTTGTTTTCTAACAGCACATTCTAGTTGAGAATTAAGCACCACTTGATTTGCTGTCCATATATTTTAATGTACTGCAACATTCTCATGTTTCATTCACATTTCACTTCCTCTTTACAACAGTTACCCATATGCATGAACTGAACTAGATAATACCAGCCCTGTGCGGTGAAAATGCCTTTTCTCTGCGATCTGAGTTTTCAGAGTCAGCCTCTTGCAGCACCCAACAATACACAGCAAAATTCCCTCATGCACCTCTTACCTCTTTGGTGTGGGTATGGAAGGAGACTGACATGTCCAAGAGAAGTTTCCTCTGTTCCACCCTCCGGACAAAGTCCTGAATCCGTACTTCCAGATGTCGGGCTGCTTTATAGATCTCTTCAGGGTCACATTCCCCAGTCTGAGCCAACTGCTCTGCAGCCTCCAGAAGCTTGTCTGCATTGGTGTATGTATTCTACCAGCAAACAAAGCAAGAAACACAATATGAGTAATACAACTGTGGCAAGTAAAGCCCTGAAAGAGGCTGTTTATACTTTCAAAGGCACGAAAGCAAGTGATTACCAAGGTGTTAAAACAATAGTAATATTTGCTACTGACACTTCTATCTGTGAAAGGACAATGTATAAAGCCACATAGACTAATCCCTGAGCACACAGGAAATAATTTCTTATTTGAAACACACCACCCCAGCTCAATCCTGCCAGGCACAGCAACTGGGCTTCCCACTTGTTTATTTCCAACTTCCCTGCAATTTCTCAATGATAATGTAATGAAGCAAATGGGACCGACCACCTCAGAAACCTACCGTGCCTCACGTGACACTCAGCCATCAGCTCATACAATGGCCTCCCAATAGCTATCACATTACAGCATGTAATCATGTTAGCCAGAGATGTCTCAGCCGCAAGAAATATTTGCCTTCCACTGGCTTTTGTGCAACAGCTTGAGAAGACAATGTCTTCAAGCTTCTTCAGGTTTTTTTTCCTGTTCTGCCTCATGTTTCTAAATGGATTAAGTCTATGTGATTGGCTTGCAGCTGTCAGTATGTAACGCTCATTTCCAGTTTGTCCGAGGCACTGACTTGCCCTTCATTACATAAGAATTTGATCACTGCACCATCCTGAACAGATTTACCCCACAGCCGTGGCCCTTGCTGTAGGACATGTATTACTCCTTCTTTACAGAGAAGGAACTGAAGAACACAAAAGCAAAGCAATGAATCCAAGACATGGCACACTACCAAGGAACAGAGGGGAATTCCATCAAACATACCTCAGGTTTCAAAATACCTGCCCATCCTTTTGCTCCCTATTTCACACTGCTGGAAAGTATCGCTCAACTAATACACCAGAGAGTCTCATGAATAACAGCAGAAATGGACAGGGAATGTCATCATCTTCTCCACATCCATGGCACTAGCTTTAGTCAGCTATGTCCAGCAAACTAAACATAGCCAGCCCTCGCTGTCATAGAAAAGCTTTCTTCACTCAAGATGAGGCCACTACCTATGTGGTACTGAACACTTAACAAAAATAAGAAGAGATGATGATATCAGCTTAAGGGTGTTTCAAATACAAGGCAAGTTCTTCAGAACTACTCAGCACTGGCTTAAGGCTGCTCCCACTGGGAATTTTAATCTCCACATCAATAGATGCAGAACTGTAGCACTGTCCTTTTCAAAGTCCTCCTTGGTTTAAAAATGCATTCAACTGATGCACATACACAAACTACCTTTGAACACTGTGGACACACAGGTACTGCTGAGCGTTAAACAAACAGTGTCAAACATAAAAGCCATGAATTGAGTCATGTTGTTCCTACTTAGATAACATCCTGCTGCAGTCAACACTTGTTGCTTAAGAAAATAGTCAATACAAAGATGGAGCACTGACCTCCAAGTGTTTAATGGGGAAGAATATTTCCAGTTATAAAAAGCAGAAAGAAAGAAAACAGCTCATTCACTGTTCATTTTCCCAATTTCTGAGGGCTGACTATAAATATACAGTATTTCCATTTCTCCTTTTGGACTGTGAAGAACATATTCAAGACAGTTTTGTTACCAGTAGTAAATTTTTATTCCCTCACTTTCAGGCTACTCCTACAATGGTTAGGCTGTTAACAGCAGCAAAATGTTATGTTTTAATAATCATTTTTTTGAAATCTCTTTAGTTGAGAGTTTGTAAAAAAGGTTCCATATAATGTGATCTGACTTAGGGTCCAGTTTCACTTAACGGCATCCTTTCTGAATGATCCTCTTCCAATAGTTTTTGGAGTAAATGCCAAAGCTAGCCCTGTTTTCCAAAGTCTAGTCCAGTCTAGGGTTTTTCACACATTACCACTACAACAGCTCAAACACCGCCTGAGAAGAACACTGTTCCCTCTTTTATATATGTTATTTAGTATACTTTCAAAAGTCTTCACTCTCTCCTTATGGCACAGATTTGGGACACAGAACACCTATTTGAAGTACAGTGTAATTTCAGCTTTGGTGCATTTGTCCCTAACACAGTTATGTCCCCCTCTGCTGAAAACCCCTACAAGTTTACTGACTCCAACACGTGCTATACCAAACTACATGTGGATAAGGTGAGTGCAATGATACAATGACCAGATATAAATACACTGGTGAAGGAGGTGTAGGCTGAAGCCTAGAATCTGGGGGAAAAAAGAATGCACACTTGCCTCAAAACAGGCTCTGGCCACTCTGCACAGACAATAAAAGATGTCCCACAGAATCCCCTCTGCATTGCACAGGGTTCTTGAAAGGCAAAGGGGATTTTCTGCCAGGAAGCCAGCTGGGGGTGGAAGAAGCCACACACAGACACACAGCTGGGCTGTGACAGGCACAGTCAGCATAGAGGGATGCTTCCCTGAAGCATTCATAGCTAATTTTGGACATATTTGCATAAATGTGTCATGCACAAAAAAGCTTGAACACAGGGCATTTTAAGTACAGAAAAGTTTTGTTCACTTCTTTTTCTACCTTTGCCCACTGAGTTCACAGGTAAGTGACTAGACTTTAAAAACAGGTGCAGTTTATGATAGGGAAAACCATAGTGGTTTTAACCCTGCCATTCTAGAAGGAAGGCCTTGTGCTGAGAGATTCTGAGCCCACTGTTGCAAATTTAAGAGGTTTCATACACTTCAGATAAACAACCACATTTGGGAGTTAACGACACTTGCCTTGAACTCCAGAGTTTGTTGTACTCATGAAAGGACTGTCATCTATTGTCATCTGTTGAGATGTACACACAGCACAGGCCAAATAAGCTGGAGGTCATTTGGTGAGGGCCTGCTCTGTTCTGTTCATTTGCTTAAAGTGCACATAAATCACACCAGAAGTTGTTACACATATCAGACATTTTCATGTACATGTGTTTCTCTACAAATGCTGAACTAATGCTCTGTTGAACCTGAGAGACCCATATCCTCGTTGGTACTATAATGCTGCACTGCTTTCCTGCTCTCTGTATTTTCATCCTGAGCTTGCTCTCTTGTTACTGAGTACAGACCCTCATTTTATTTGTTTGAAGCACTTTGTATTTTTCAGTGTGACATAACCCTGGATCACGGAGGGTGAGAATCCAAGGGAGAATTAAGTCTTTTGATGAAGAAAAGCACCTAATTCCTCCTTATCCCGGTACCCCCAGCCAGAAGAGGTTAGCTCAGATTTCCAGCCCTTCTGAGATGTAGCAGGATCTACCAAGAGCACAGGATCTAGGTGCATCTCCAAACTGGCATCAGGATTCAAAACTCTGGAAGAAGGTGAGACATAATGCAACTGCAGAAGTAAATTTCTCCTGCTAGAAGGACAATCACGGTTTACCCCTTTTCTGTAAACCACAGACCCATTGAAGGTTGTCTGCAGCATCCTGAGGAAGGTGACACCAAAGATGGCCAATTTCCTCTGCATGTGTGGAAATTAGTTCCTGTCAAACAACAATAGCACAAGTTACACAGAAAAAATTATCTATGAGTTATAAAATTATATGTTTTCTGAAATTTTAGGGTTATGTGGCATTTTTTCCAAATATTGCATTAACCCATGAGAGAACTGTCATGTGCAAGCCCTTGAGGTTCTCAGTGAACTGCTAACTGGCATTATACACTTCTGCACCATTTCATGCACAAAACCCACTTCCACCTCAAATCTCTTAATAATCCTTCTATATCAATCTCTGCACAATGACCTATTTCAATCATGAAATCTGCAAACACAAGGGAATAAAACTGCACCCTTCAGATTCCAGAGCAGAAATGCTTTTGAAGTTCTTTTTAGATGAAATCAGGAGGTTTTCATATGTCTTCTGTTTCTTGCAAAAATGAACAAACATAATTATGGAAAAGAAACAGACTATTAAAACCTATACAACAATCACTATCACAATTCAGAATCGGAGGTGTCTTATCCTATGGCAAAATTTACTAACAGGATTCCCTATAAATTTATCTCATTAATTGTTAACAGTTTGATATTCTGTAGCAAGTTGGAAAAAATGGCTAATTAAAAAGCTGATGTGAAATTTTTCTGTTGCTTTTATCATGCTTTCCTTTGCACTTCAGACCTACAAGCACCAAAATGTCAAGATTTATTTCCATCTCTGATCCAGGTAGCAGATCTCAGCTGAGATTCCACAGTATCTCCAGGTTACTGCCCATGAAACCATCATTGCACTGGAAATGTACTACCCAAACACAACTCTTTCAGCAAACTGCCTAAGAGATTTCCTTAAAGTTGAAACAAACATTATTTTCCCATAATCTTTATGCTGGAGAAGTGTTTCACCAACTGTTCTTCACAGATCTTTTTAATCCAAAGTAAGTGTTGCACTGATTCTCAGCATCAGAGAGCACTGGCTGCATGCAGCTTGTGCTTGGCCTCAACTACTACACAAAAAAATAGCATAGCATTTCTCAGTACAAACCAATCAAAGGGCCTTAATTCTGATTTGAAATTATTTGCAATTTTTTCCGTAATTTAAAAAAATAATAATTAAATGAGAAGATACTGAGTAAGGCATCAGTTAATTCTTGGACTGATACAGGGTTTAAGCAGAGGAACACAATTATCTCGCCTTTTTAATTTATGATACGTATGTCTACTATCTTAGTCACTTAGAAACAAGTTGGAATGGAATGTAATAGTTCAGCTGGAAAGGACCTGCAATGATCATCTGGTCCAGCTGCCTGACTCCTTCAGGGCTGATCAAGACTTAAAGTCTGTTGTTAAGGGCATTGTCCAAATGCCCCTTAAACACTGGCAGGTTTGAGACATCGAGCACCTGTCTAGGAAGTCTCTTCCAGGGTCTGACCCCCTCTCAGTAGAGAAATGCTTCCTAATGTCCAGTTAGAACCTCCCCTGGCACAGCTTCGAACCATACCCATGTATCCTATCGCTGGATCCCCAGGAGAAGAGATCAGCAACTCCCTCTCCACTTCCCCACCTCAGGAAGCTCCAGAAAGCAATGAGGTCACTGCTCAGCCTCCTTGTCTTCAAACTAGACAAATCCAGAGTCCTCAGCCATTCCTCACAGGACATTCCTTACAGCCTTTTCACCAGCTTTGTTGCCCTCCTCTGGATGCCTTCAAGTGCCTTAACATACTTTTAAAATTAAAAAAAAAAACCAAACAACAACAAAAAACAACAAAACAACAAACCAAACAAAAAAAAGAAAAAACCAAAAACAAACAAACAAACAAAACCAAAAAACCAACAACAAAACAAAAAAAAACAAACACGCAAACAAAAAACACAAAACCCACAAAAACAAACAAACAAAACCCAAAACCAAACCAACCAAACAACAAAAAAAAACCCAAAACCAAAAAACAAACAAACAAACAAAAAACCCCAATCATATATTTGTGCAGCATTTTGGTTTTGACCCAGGTGCTTTTACAGAAAATTATTCCATGTAGTTTTTTTATACTCCTAGGAAATACACTTGTAACTAGTTTATTTCTGCAGGTTTCTAGGCTGATTACATTGAAAATAGCTGTGTCTAATGCTAGTCCAGGGCAGAGTTCATGCCCTTAATATGAGCAACTTTTTTTCCAGAACAATCTGCCCTTGCACGTTATATTACAGCTGTTTATTGCATTTGAGAGGTTTTCGTGGTAATGGTCTCCACATTATCCAACGTGTTGTGAACCATCAGCCCATCAACCAGAGAGAGATGTTGGCTGCAAACACCAGGAGAGACATGAAGCAGGGGAACAAGGCAGATGATCAGATACATTGCCACATTAAACACAACCTACACACCCGGGACTTCACCTCCCAAGTGGATGTTTAGGTATGTGGAAGGGGAATGAGACAACACTAGTCTGCCTTATTCTGTACTGGTCACATTCTGGGCCTGTGAAAGGCAGTTCCAGGCAAAGGTTCCTGGTATTGATTCAGAGAGCTTTGTCACCTGCATTTTACCATGTAAAAGGCATGGAAGAAATGGTGTCTCTAGAGGCCAGTAAGTACCAACTGGAGAGAGAATGATGACTAGCTTAGATCTGATCTTTATGACTAAAGACTAGTGATGTGAATCCCCTATTATGCCTGCAGGCTGAGGCTTAGGGGACTTATTAGGCTTTCTCTGATGTGATATCTTCTTTATGTTCTTTAGAGTCATGACTCGACTCTTCAACACCAAAGATGAAACCTCTGTACTAGACTCCTGCTGGGAAGATGAGATGTCAAGACAAAGTTCAAAGCCTGTTCCATCTCTTACTGAGAACAGTAAAAAGGATCATACTGACTTCAGGGAGAGCTGTGTCAGCCTCCTAGCCATCCACCCATCTACCCAAGATTGCAGGGGGAGACAAAAAATGGTAAAGGGCTAAAAATAGGACTCTGGAGGCCTTGTACCCCTGTTCTGTGCACAGACAGAGAGCAGCACTTCTCCCTGAAGAAACTACAGCACGATGCACACTGGCAAAATGATAACCATGAAGCTGATTCTGCATTTCTTCTCAAGCCTTATAAACTAGTGTTATCCTTAATTATGAAGCTCAGTTACTGCTATCAGATTCTTTGCTCAAACTCCTTTGTTAAAATTAGCTCCAGCTTTTTGTTGAGGTTAAGTGATCACACAGTCAGGCTTTTGTGGAGAATTATACCTTTAGTAACTTGATATTCTAAAGCTAAAATAAGTGACCACAATGAAACATTTCTTTGATAAATAAATCTAGGACTTAAGGAAGCATCCATCTTTGTCAAAACTCCTCCGCCTTTAAGAAGGGCAAAGGCTAAGTGCATATGAAGATCTAATATAAGTTGTGATTTTATTCAGTTTGAATTTCACATAATCAAATCAAGACCTATATTCTTACTTGTGCTCTATTGCTATAACTCAAAACAGACTTACCAGGAATTAGTTACAGAAGTTAAAGGCAGAACATCTCTCTGAGGTCAAGCAGCCTCTCACTCTATCAGTACAGGACTGTTCCCTGCTATACACCAGAAGGGAGACTTCTTCAGATCTTTTAATAAAATATCCAGGCCAATGAGATTTCCATCACCTCCTTCTTCTTCAGACCATTATTCCCTTACATATGGAAATTCATCTTGAGTTTCTCCTAGTCATAATTTTACCCCAGTTCTCCTTGCACTGTCCTTCCTGAAGTTTGAGCTCTCCAAATCCTACATGCTGTAATAGTCATCTTTTGAAGAACAGGTAAGAACATGCCTACCTTTAAATTAAATGAATCAGTCACATCTGTTTAACTACTTCTAATAAATAAGGGTCTCAGTGCATGCAAGAGCATGTGAACGTGTGTCCAAGTATCAACCACTTGACAATTTCAATGAAATTACTACTGTTATCAGAACTTCATCTATTTGCAAACACAGCTGAGGAACCAGAGGCCTGGAATGTCACCAGTGGTTCAGCACTGCATAGAAAACCTCTCTGCCAGCTCCTGGAAAAGCTGTCTTTGGAGCTGGTGTATGGGGTTGAAAGGTCCTTACACCTTCCATCTCCCATTGTGGGACCACAGATCATTCACAATGCTTTACATTATTTATCTGCAGACATTTTCTGTCTGAGTATCTTTATTTACTGAGCCATTGTTACTTTCCTCACTGACATTTTTCAAGGAGATCTTATTGCAGCCTCTTGATACTTAAAGGGGCTTATATGAAAAATGGCAACAGACACTTTTAGTAGTGCCTTGCAATAGGACAACAGGCAGTGATTTTAAACTAAAAGAGAGCAGAGAGATAAGAATAAGTTTTTTAATGATGAGGGTACTGAACTACTGCAGTAGGTTTCCCAAGAGGTGGTGGATACCCCATCCCTGAAAACAATCAAGGAGGGTCTCTGAGCAACCTGATCTGGTTGAAGATGTTCCTGCTCATTGTAGGGGGTTTGGACTAGATGGCCCTTAGAGGTCCCTTTCAACCAAACCCATTTTTTCTATAATTTGAAATTTAACTCTATTCACAAACATCCAAAGATGTGAGGAACATGAATTTGTGTTTCATTTCAGATGGCTAAGAGGCCATATTGAGTATCATGCTGATACTAATGACTATTTTACACCTCCATTAATTCCATTATTTCAGTGAATTACATAATACATATACTTTAAATACACATATATATATAAAATACATATATACATAAGGGATTTTTCAGTATGAAATAGATACAAAATATTCCCAGGAACAACTATGTGGATACAACACAGAATCCTCACTGACCATTGACAAGAAGCAGATATTTTTACATGTATTGTTACTTTTATTTATGAGTTTCCTTCAGGGTTCACATACAAACCAAGATGAATTTATTATTTGAATTTAAAAGAGTGATAGTTACACATTACATCAAATGCTGAAACCCGGAATAAATTGATTCAAAGCTACCTTAGACCTTCAAACTAATAAATAAGAAAGATTAGAATTAATAGCTGAAAATACATTAGCTAAAAGCTAAAAAAAAGGCAGCTAAAAGCTGCTCTTTGTGCTATTTCATATTAAGTGCTTACTTTAGATTAAAAAAAGTGTTGACTATGGTATATTTTATCCCCTCAACTGTTTCTCTCAATCAGGAGTGCTGTCATACATCAAGAAGAGAGTACTCCCATTACCACAATCTTGCTAATTAACTCCAGTGTGATCACCACCATAATTCAATGAAATGCCAGTGAAATAATGTTTTATATTACATTTAAAATCACACATTGCATCCAATATCAATCAGTATTCAAGGACACACAGCTGCACATGTGTGTGTACATGTTACATGTACACAAAGAACCTTTTTAGCTCAGCGGGGTGAGCTGGACTGTCACTGCATTTTTCTATCACTGCTGAGAATACCACGAATGCAAGAATTTTACTTTGAATGCCACCAGAGCTATTTTATTCTTCTAAATTAGAATGCTCAACAGCATGTTTGGCAAAGACCAAACACTTTTCAAAGATCTGCTTAGCGCTTTTTTTTTTTTTATGTTGTAAGATTATTTCTATTGCAAGGGGAAAGCCAAGGCATTTCATTCTTTTTGTAGGCAGAAAGACTACGCCCACCAAAGGTTTCACCTGGAGTCTGGCAAACTTCCCCCTTCTTTCCCAATTTATTTTAAGTGGCATATATGTGCAATCTCCTCTATTAAATAAACTACTAAGCACTTTCTTGATATAAGTAAACAATTCTATCCTTTCCAGGGGAGCAATCTGCATACTTTGTGTTATAAGGAGGGCATATCCTTGCAGGACTACACTGGAGTCTGATGCACATCCTTGAAGAAGCTGCAGGTCACACTTCCAGAACTTTTGCACCATGCACTTTGTGAGATGTGATTTAAGAAGTTTTGATAGGTGAAGCTCCACACAGAAACTGGAAGAAGACTTCTTTGGCACAAGAATGAAGTTTTAGTCCTAAAAAGGCCATCTCCAGGGCCTTTTCTGAGACCAAGAGAGGTGACCAGCTCGGAAAGCAAAGTACATGTATGCTCATTTTGTGCTTATAAGAGTATTTCAATTCTTATTTTCTGCCACCCTACTCTTCTGGGTGAAGCATATCCAAACAGCATATTAAAATGAGATGATTAAATACTCCTCCTGATGCTTCAGTAGTTTATAGTGTGTGCAAGGATTTATAAGAATTGGGAAAATTATCTGAAAATGATAATTACTGGACAGGTTTTATCTAATATTAGATCCTTGGTAATATACATGAAAAAAACTTGGTCCCTTCACTTTGAGAACACCCTTGTACAGGAACAGAAATGTGAAAGTGAGAAACAGCAAGCAGAGCAGAATAATGAAGACAACATAACAGTAGTTCTGGTACCAAACATGAAATGAAACTGCTATTGGTCAGTGTGATGCAGCACAGTGAGTGTATCAGTAAAACAGTATTATCACTGCCCAATGATTTGATAATTGATTGAGAGCTGCTCAGGTGACTGTTTGGTAACTGAGCCTTTGATACTCAGCAAAAATGAGGAAAAATTTTCTTTTGGGGAAACAACAAGAGAGAACAAGAAGGTAAACTGTCTGAAGTGAAATGCAGCTCCTTCTGAAAGCTTCTTAAATGATTAATACCATAAAAAAAAATAAATCCCCAGGTAGTTCACATCAAAGCTCCACAACTTCTTTATGAAGGCGAAAAATGGAAGGCAAGTGGAGAAATAAACGTGCAGCAGCTCAGAGGTGGGCAGCAAACAGGAGGGCATGGTATTATTTTCTGTCCCAAAGGCTCAGTTCACATCTTTTCTGGGCCCTGTAGACACGAGTGCAAGCATGACAGATTTATCAAGTCCTGCCGGTCTCCTGAATTGAAATAACTGCAGGCATTCTGGGTTTAATATCATGCTCATGGTTTGGAGATTCCAAAGACACAGCAATAACAGTATTAAAAGGCTTTGGACTGTCAGCAGCACTGGGAAAAGCCAGGACCAAGTACAACTGGCAGTACTGTTGCCTTGAAAACAGAGGCAGAAATAAACCTGTGAGAACGTGATTTCTGTAGGCTGCCTGGCTTTGTGTCTAGTGTTTTATGAAACCTACTTTAAATAAGACAGCAAAGCATTTCCTCTCCCTGTTTCCACAGCCACTATCCCAACCCAGCCATGCTTTTATTTCCATTAATATGGAGACACGTTCTAACATCTTTCCTGAAGCACATTTTGAGTGACGTGGGACTGTTTATAGAATTATATAATGTTTAATGGAAGAAAATTCAGAAAAACTTTGACCAAAATCCTCCAGAGCTTTCAGCTTAATAATTGCTATACAGCTGAATATAAAGACTAGGCAGTCTGGAGCATAACACAGTGCTGCATATACATCACATAACAATCATTCTTTCTGTCTGGTAATATATGGCAAAAATGCAACACAGGCTGCTGCAAAAAGGTAAGTGTGCCACTAATGCATTATACAACCTCAAGATTTGCAGTAAACTATTTTTCCATAAGTGAAAAGCCACTTCTGACAAACAGATTGTTGACAGAAAAAATACAGAGGAAGATATGCCACAGACCTTTAACAGGGTCAGTGCACTGCTGTTACCTGAGGAAGGATGCAGAGATTTAATCAAATTTTTGCTGCTGCTTCTTTGAAATACAGATTACCTCCCTGACACGCTGCACTGCACCTGCTCCCATGCACCAGCCCAAGTGGGAGTGGTACAGGAGATGCTCTCAGTGAGGGCATCCTATCTTGTGGTGCTGCTGAGCTGGCACCATGTGCTTGCACTATCTATGTTCCCTTAGAGGGAAGCAGGGAGCCCCTTGTTCTCCTGGATCCCTTCTATTTGCCCAGGTAAGTCTAACTTATAGTAAAGAATCACTTATAAAGTCATCACTTCAAAAAAATCACTTTCCATCCAGAAGGAACTTCATACTTCAGTACACTGCCTGCTGGAGACTGACACACAGTTAGAATGAAACACCAACACTTTGGGTTTGTTCACAATTTGGATGTTTCCATTTGGCATAAGGAGGTTTCTCAACATACCCTGTGAACAAGAACAGTAACACACCACCTGCCCACCACTCAGATAACCTCCACCCCCAGCCCCCTACTCTCAGCACCTCATATAATCTGACGGAGAATGTCCCTCTGCTATCTACAAGAATAAAAGAGTCTCCCCAGTTTCAATTAAAGTTGAAGTAACTTTTTATTTCATCTCCTTGTTCAGCATCCAGAGGAGCAGGTCAGCAAGATGGTCCCTTTGGATTCAGAATCTCTTCACTGTCAACATTAATTCATCTCTCCACTGTGGTTTACACACCGGAATTTGCTTCAAATGACTAGAAACCATTCTCTGAATCTTATTAGATTTATAAACCAATTTTTCACCACTGTTATTTCCCTGACATGTGAACTGTCTGTATGGCTTACCCGTCAAATTAGTTCTTCAGAAGTGCCACCTAAACAAAATGGTCTAAGGGCTTTGTCTTCCCTAAAATTTAAAAGGATTAAAATCTCCCATAACAGTTGGAGAGATGTATTGCATACTTGTAACGAGGGAAAATAGAAGGAGGTTTCACTACCCTGGAAGTAATAGACCATTTTATTTATTTTACACCAGACTTATTCTTTTACTTCAGAAAAGTTCCAGACAGGAACTAACATTTTTCATGTTGGACAGAAAGCATTCATGTGGTGTGCATTTTAAAAATGTGTTCTACTGTGTGAATGAAATTCAATTCAGCTTATCCATAAGCACAACAAAGATTTAGAAAGATACCGTGTTTTTATTTCTGGCTCTTATTAGGGGCCCACACATGATCTGAGATAAATATATCTTAATAATGACTTACAGTGAGAGATCTGGTACAGAGGCGTTCCCACCAGAAATCTTCATGCTATAAAATGTATTGATTTTTGGCAAGTAGTAGATCTCCAAGAATATTGCAGGCATATGAGATACTGCCTCTATAGTCAACCTCTGCCAAATGTTTTGCTATAAAAAAATCCCGACAGCTTTCTAGTGTATTCTTTATTTAGTGTTGCTGAATCCTTCCTCCTCCTTATCCAATCGCCCCTCCTTCAAAAATCCCAAATCGGCCCCCAAAGGATAAGACTGGCCATGATATGAGACAAAAACAAAGATCAGAGAAATTCTATCTGAATTGTCTTTTGATCTCTCTCTGCCTGCTGTCCCAGAGTCCCAGTATTGCGCCAAACACCAAACAGTATGATCTGGGCACCTGCCCCAACCCTGGAGGCATATCCAGCAGGTCCAAGCAGCAAGTCACACTCCTCTCAGCATCCTCATCCCAAACTAATCTCCTTTATTCATGCCCCTATGTTAGCACACAAATCGGATTGTGCTCTGTGCTCTGAAATACCTTTTTTCTTTTTTCCCCCCTGCTGTCCCACATTTACATGCAACTATAAAACCTCTGAATTTACAATGGTTAAATGACCCAGTGACCCAATTCCCCATCAGAGCCGGCTGGTGTTTCAGCGTGGCTGCACAGCCCTAGCCCTGCTGGGAGGATGTTTCTCTCCCACTTGGTTTGCAGTGCACGACAGAGAGTGAAGCCCAACAGGGCCCATCACTCAGTGTGCACTGAGGAATTGTGTTGCGGCACAGATAAAACCATGAATCCTTTGAGAAAGAACCTGCAACTGGGAGGACAGAAAGGGCCTGGAACTGGGAGGAGCAGCTCCCCTCCCCAAGTCAGAAATGGTTAGGTTGTTTTTTCAAAGGAGGAATGGTGTGAATGCATTCCTGGCTGGGCAGTGTTTGTTTGAACCACTTCTGTGGTGGGAACAAACACATAACTCTGCTTTTTGAGAGGTTTAAGCTAGACCCATTTTGAGCCTAAAACAAAACCCAGAAGATAAGAGAAAGAAACACTGAAATTGTTCCCCCATCACAGCAGGTTTCCAAGTCCTTCCTGCACTCAACCTTGATGTGGGGGCACTGACAAATCCAAGTTTGGGTTGTCAATATGAATCCTGGCCACAGGCAAAGCAAGCAGGAACCAGTGGCCAAAACCCAGTGCTATCAGCCATCTCTGCTCTCAGAGACACCCTTCATCCCAAAACACCCTCGATGTGTTCGCTTCAGCTCTTGGGTTGGCACATTCAATATGAGGGCTGCACTTTCCATTCCTGATCATAACGGGTCACAAACGCCCTTTTACACTGTGCCCTTCTGAACTGAGCCCTTACACTACTCCAGGGGAGGCAAAAGGAGGCTCGGCTCTGTGTTTGTTGCATAGCTGTGGATCTCACCAATGTCATGAGGAGTCACCTGCACTGCACAGACAAAAACAGCATTGAAAAAACCTTATGCATTGGAGAGAACACTCTAATAAAAATGAGGCTTTGCATGTTAATAGGAGACAGTGGCACTGTTTTGGAGCACCTATTGTTTTCTATTGTATTAGCTGCATACTAATACCGGCAGTCATGCTAGAGTAACACGTGTGCACACACTCACTGACAGCTCAGAAACACCTCCTGTCTCAGCTCCTGATTTCTTGCAAATTCTGCAATTTCTTTCTCCCGGAGCTAACTTCATTTTAAATGCAATGACATAAGAAGGCTGATTCTGCCTGTTTTTCTCACACCAACCCTAGAATTGCTCTCCCTAGCTCAGCAAAGGCAGAGAGGGACCCACGCTTCTGCATGTGGTAGTGCTCTGAACCAGAGACTAAACAAAGGTGCCTAAATGCCTCAAACCAGATCCCATTTCCATAGTGACACAAAACAGTGCTTCTCTGGAGCTTGGTTATGCAAAACCAGACCTCACAGACCACAGTTACCCAGGGCAATATCAATGGCTGGATTATAAGCACTGAATCAACAAGTGAATTATTTATATAGACATTAGGATTTTTGTCTCTATTCACACACATGTAATTTCAAAAGACCTCTATAAATCCACTGTTGCTACCCTATTTTTATATGGGGGAAAAGGAGATTGTAACTTTGTTCCAGGGAAATACATTTTAAAAATAGGTTTATATCCAATAAAATGCTGGTTGAATACTTTCTATATATAGATAGTCAGTAGAAAACCTTTGCAATAGTCTCATAATGCAAGTGCAGATTTTAGGCAATTCAAACACCTGCTGTAGGACTAAGAAGACATCCTTTACCTTGACATTTAGGGATCCAAAATGGGAAAAGAAGAGAGGGGCAACCACGTAGCCAAGAAGCTTCCCTGACATGCAGAGCTATGGAACTGGATTCTCCAGTCTTGAGAACAAGTTAATTATAAGCAAATTTTCTGAAATTGAATGTGTGATTTTGTTGTAAGTATCGTGCAGCAGAGTGATCAATCAGACCCAGTTAGTCTATTTCCAGAACAATTGCACAATGTTAATGAATACTTAAAACCTGACCTTTAAAATTATTTTGCTCTGTTCCTGAATATAAATCTCTGATATTGGCTTAATTTACATGAAATTTCCTTTACCAATGCCTGCAAAGCATCATACTTTTAGTTTGCAGCAACATCCTCACCCAGTTGCTGTGGCTCACGAGCTGTTCTCCTAAAGCCACCACTGGCACAGCCATGGCCAGCTCCTTCTGCTGCACTGTAACAGAATTAGAAAGCAAAAATGCTGCTGTGTTTCACAGCACCTCTTTTCTCCTCTCAAGCCCCCCTATCAATAGCTACAAGAAATTGAAGAGTACCAGTCTGCCATTGTTACAAATGAGATTCGGACACTGCTGCAATTAATCTTCAAGAATCAATAGGCACAGTTTGATAACCCACTGACCTGCCAATAAGAAGAGTACAAAGAAAAATGACCAGAGAGGTCCAAATGCCTTTAGATGACGATGGTTTTCATCAACATAGAGAGGTCAGCCAAAACAGAAGGGTCTATGTAAGTGGGTACATTTCACAGAAATTGCCAATTTTAAATACCTTCTGTTTCAGCTGTAGGTTTATTCAGTTGAGACATCCGTACCATACTGAATATATTTTTAATACACAGTCTATATAACACATCAGTGTTATAATTTTCCAATGTTCTCTTTAAAAAATTTTGGGCCTTGAAAAAACAAATCCCAGGATTTTTCTACTTTAGGCAACTTTGGCTGTCTCTTCTGCTTAAAAAAAAAATTAATTCAAAATCTCAGAATTCCCCACACAATAGAAATTCTATTTTCCAGAACCTCTAGAATTAAAAATACATATTTCTTAAATAGTTCCATTGTCTCCCTGTCTGCCGTGGGAACAGAATTATGCATTTATGGACAAATTTAAGGAACATATTTTAAAGACATAGAAATAAGCCTACCCAAATAAACCAGTGATAAGAAGCTCGCTCCTGGCAATTGTAAAAAATGCACTGTGTTGCCAAGCCTTGAGATTTTATAGGGAGCATTCAGATTGTGAATCATGCTGCAGGAGGTTTAATGAAAAGATCCAGCTGTCAAGTGGGCTTGGAAGAAAAGAAATAGGAAAGAAAATCACCTTGAGTCGGAGGAAAAATACACTGAAATGCAAACTCAGAGAGAGCACAGCTCTTCACATGACTGCCAGGAAGTTTTCTGTACTCTTAGAGAGGCTCTCAAAACCAGGTCTCCCACTACCAACAGATCACGGAGTACCAATGGCCACCAATTCAATTCCTTGCTTGCAGAAGATTACCCAAGTTACAGCAGCCCCTGCTTAACAGAGTCTCCATAGGCATGCCTAGATCATGCAATGGAGCATGGTCCTGCCATCCACAGCATGCTCTGAAGACTATCACACTTCCTCAGGGAAAACATGTCTTACATGATCTGCTTCTGACTCAGGTCTGGCAGTCGAGTCCCCACAGCATCACATCCAACACAGGCACCCTGCTCAGCCCTTCCCAGCCTTTCTGGCTCCTGGCTCAGGCTGTGCAGGACACTTCAGTATCCCTGCCCCTGCAGGGGCTTCTGGACTTCATGCACAAATTTACCCTATTGCTTCCATTATAACCTGTCTGCCTCTTCAGTATGCTGTTTGAAGGGTTTGGATCCAGAAGTCCCAAGATAACCTTCACAGACAGCCCAAGCCTGGGCAGTTTCACTGACCTCTGCTGCCTGTGACTGCCAGCTGCAGCCTGCTGCCAGCCAGGAGAAGAAACCAGGAGCTCTGGAGCTCCTGCACCATGGTACAAAAGCCTGTGTAATCTGCTGCCAGTGGGCATTTTTTCCTCTTTGTGTAGAAGTGAATACATTTACATAAATGAAGCAAACAGGAATATGCAGATGATAGCTTCAGGACTTACTAATGGTCATGCAAAGGATGAGGAAAATAAGAGTAGGCCTGATTTTTTGTTGCCTGTCTCATGCCTTTGTTAGTTTTAAAAAGATTTGGTGTTACTGAAAGCACAGTCATTATTGCCAACTTTCAGCATATTTCTTACCCAGGTTTAACTGTCTGCTTTCTCCTTGTTTTGGCCTAGTATTTCATCCTGCATAGGATTTCAATCACCCAACCCAAAGGCAAAAATTCCATAAACATAGCAAGCCATTCCTGTCAACAACCAGATCACAGAATTTTAAAAATTAAACCAAAATAACAAAATAATAATTAAAAAATCACCCTGAGATAATGCTTCCTAAGTGCTCATTATCAACACGGGCTCCTAATTTATTCCTAGCTGTTTTACATCAGTACTGAACTTCAAGCCAAACTAGAACAACGACATCCAACAGAGCTGGAATTTGTATGGGAAAGCACTACATTTTTATCCTGAACGCCAAACAAGTAGCTGTTTGCAGTTCAGCTTTGGCTTGACTATTCCATTACCACACTTACGTTTTAAAGCAGTTCAAGTAGCGTTATATGGGACTGAGATCACAGAATACCATTTTTACCTGCAGGATTTCCTACTGAATCCACTGGATATTTCACAGGACAAAATATATCCTAGTTTTTGAACAAACTTACACTTAGAAGAGCTTTTTTGTCTGCAAGAGCTTTTTGAAAACCCTGAACTGACAGTACTGTAGGAACAGCACAGTGGAGGAAGTGAATACTCAGACAGGAACACTGGAGAACAAATTACTGCTTAGGTGAAGAATATCACCTGGTCTTTGATTTCTTGGAGCTGATACAGGCCCTGGGCTTTCAGGTCTCTGTTGAAAGCCTTCCCTTGCAGGAAATACATTTAACCTCCTTGAGATGAATAAAAGGAAGAGCTAAATTCTAAAGGAGCTCTGTATGTACACATAAGGTGCATTTCGATGGTACAAAGCCAGTGTTCAGGTGTTTAACATCACCTTTCAGAAGCTGTCTCAGAGGAAGGCAAGCATGGATACCCAAACCCAGTAAAACTGAATGGTTTCCCAAATGTCATACTTCAAATTTGTCTGGCTCACATGTTGTCTGTTTCTCCATCTTTGCAGTAACTTAGAAATAGTCCACTGCACTGCACATTTACCTTGGCAAAATGGATCCTGCCAAACTTTCAACTTCAGGAATAGAGGACCCACACATGTACCTAAACCAAAACTCTTTTAGCCACAAAGCCTGAACCAAGAGCTGCCACACTGGACACACCTCATGAACTCTGACTGCCACACTCAGCCCCCAGTCAGCCTTCCTACTGTGTTTGATAAGAAATGACAACCCCACAGATTTTGAGACAAGGCTCAAAGCACAGAACATGTGCCTTGTTGCGTGCTGGAGCAGTGATATTTTACCTTATCAGTGCTTATGGATTACCACAAAAAATACACACTCTTGCATGCAAACACACACACACAGGTATTAACACAAAACCAGGTGTAGCTGTGAGCTTAGTGCGGCCTGAGCGCAGCTTATCCCATAAACCACCACCTTGTGTTAAACCACAGACTGCTCTGCATTTTAAAAAGTAAAATATTAGGAGGGTTTTTTTTCTGAGTGACCTTGAACAGCGTGGGTCTTGGCAGGGGTAGGAGAACACCACGGGTCAGCGAGCGAGCCGGCTCCCACTTCTACTCCGTTTCACTCGGAGATCGTGTTTGTTTAGCGCGGCCCAGGAGCGCCGGCGCCGCTCCCCATCGGAGCCGGAGGGTTTGCAGCGCACTGCGAGTGCCACCTGCAGGATGCGCTCCGTACGGGGGCGCTTCGCCCGCCGAGACGCGGATAAACCCCCGAGACGGGAAATCCTGACAGCACGTCGGATGGCAAAGCTCGTAAAGGCAGAAATGCTACAGAGATGCTCCTTTCCGACCATTAAAAGCACGAAACCCTCAGTGCCGCGGCAGCACACCGGGCAGTTTCACAGCATCCTTCCTAATTCTGCACCAGCGCAAAGGCAGCTGCTCTTTGGGAGCAGAGGAGGGTGCTGAGAAGGGCACCTTAATCTCTGATGGCTGGGAATGCCAGAGAGAAGAAAACGACCTGTGGCCCCTCTCTTCATATACAGAGAATAAGAGAAGGGCTTCCAACACGTGCTGAACTGTTGGGAGAGTTTTCCAACTGGAAGGCATTATGTTTTCAGGATAAGATCCCTGAAAAAGATAAAATTAGAGAGGCTAATGTGAAATTATCTTTGCATGTACAACCATAACTGGCTGGACTGTGGTCACCTGATTTGCACAAAATAATTCCAACCAAGAAAAGAGGCCATCATTGGAACGTTGTAGCTACATCCAGAGGGATATTCCCTCACTAGTATCTTCATAATGCCTGACTACTAAATTCCCTGCATGGTAGGCACTGTGCTGTGCTGAGGTTGGCATTTTCAGGATGACAGTCTATGAACAACATCAGCATTCTCGGAGAAACAGCAGCAGGTATATACAAGGTAACAAACTCCCTCCCAGGACCTCAGGCTTTGTAATCCAAATTCAAACATTTGCCATCTGTGCATTCCATGTAATATAAATACAGCCAGAAAAATTGCCAGAGCTTTGTCTAAACAGCAGTGATGAGAGAAAGAGACCCCAAATTCTATTTCCTATTGCCCACAACACAGAGCTGTAAAATCACTGACATTTTCCGAGCACAGCTGTATGCAGGAATGTGATCTATTTGGGCCATGCCTGATTGAATCATTACATCCAGATTTATCAATCTGTGGAGTTTCTAATCAGACATAGAGGGAGCACGTTCCACCTCTCAATCTAGTGCCTTGTCAGGTCAGTCAATCAGAGCATTTCTCAGCACAGCAATCCTGGATACACAATCGTGCTTTACATGCAGACAGGTAAAACCAGGAATGTTTTGCCCTCTATTGAAAATATCAAGAAAACTTATGAAAATTGCTTCTAGTCTGACCTTTGCAAATGCCTTCCTGAAACAGCAGGAGATAAGACCAAATATGTCAGAGCCAAAAGAAAGTAGACTTTGGAGAATAGATTGACACTGTATGGCAGGTTGAATGTTTTTATCAGAGAATTGCCAATAGCAAATACTATTGCTTAAGCTGTAAATCTCACCAGGTGTATCAGGATGACACTTTCATTTTCTTTAAGAAAAAAAATCCTGAACTCTTTTTATTGCCATTAATGCTAGTATTTAACATGCTGATGAAGGGAATGGGCAAGCTCAATAATTTCTTTAGGATGTTAGCACATGTGCTTTATTATATGGCTATACTGGGAACAAGTCCTACTTATTCACCCATGGCAAAGATATTTGCTAGCTTGAGACAAATGGCAAAAATTTAAATTTAACTTAGAATGAATTACCAACCAGCTCTAAAGAGTTAAGCATCAAGAAGGGAGTTAGGAAGACTAAAAGCTGGTCATAATCAGAGCAGGAAGATTTATTCCCCCAAACTGACCCTTCTAGAAGCTTCTGCAAGAGAACTCCAGGTGTGATAAATTTACGGTCTCCCCTCTTACCCTCACTATTAGTCTTTCCAAAGCAAAGAGTATTATATTCTTAAGTCCTTGACCTCAGATAAAGCCTGAGATTCCTTTCACTTCCCCTCACTGCATGTCCCCATGTCCATTTGCCAGCACCACATTCCAGTGTCACACTGCAGACAGGCCTCATAAATTAGCAATGATATTCTGGTGTGAATGCACCAGAGACTACTCCTGTCAAAGGCATAGGGAAGTAACCAGGTTCAACTTGTGTCAATTATTTCTAATTAGGAGACACCATAAACTTCATTCTCGGAGTGCAGCACTGATCATGTCTCTTCTCAACTGCCCAGGCAGAGCAATGAGATGCTATCACATAAGATGTAAAGGAATCAGAGCCAGAGGAACCCAAGAGGTTCTATAGCCATCCAAACTACACTTTTTCCTCTTCATCCCCCTCATTTGAACACATGCGGTGAGCCAGTGAACAAGATTCATTTGCTCTGAATTTGGCCTCATGAAGTGAAAGGAAATGTGTCTAAAGATATTCACAGACAGACATGCTGAAATAATATAGAAGGAGGACTAACAGAGGGGTTAGAAAAGCCTTTAGTGAAATAATTATATTCTGCCTTACCCTAGTACCTACACATGCCAGCTGCACATCTGTAAGGTTCCTCATCCCTGATGAGGGTATGTATTTCCTGATTACATCAGCCAGCAGAGCAAGCCTTAAATGAGCTGTTGTTTCCATATGCAGACAATCACAAGGCTTGCTCTCATCTCTATTGTCCGGACAATGTTATTTTTCTGTCTTTTCTCGCCTGTTCTGAATTTGATTCCTATGTCTCCAGAGAGGAGGTAAAAAAAAGAGAAAAAGTGCTAGCTATGATCCAGAAACGTGAGATGTAACTGGAGTTATGAAGCTTATGCATCAGAGACATGAGGCCTTGAAAACATTAATGCCACAAGGGACATGAAATCACCCAGGTTTAGCTCCTGATTATCTTCATTATCATTTGCTAGCCCAGTGTGGCATCCAGTACCAGCTGACTCAAGCACATATTCTGGAAAGGCATGTCATGTTGATTTTAGGGTGAAACCTCACATGGGATGAGGCCTTGTAGAGCTATGGTTTGCAATCTCCAGCCTCAGGTCCCTTTTAATAAATTTGCAGATTTAAATTTTTAGAAATTCAAGCCTGCTACCAGAAGGCTTAAATCCACAAGTGGTCCCATGAAATCTTAGAAACCCACAAATCTAGGACCGCTGCTGTCAGGCTGTGTGATTTGTCAATGGTACGCAAAGATTTCCCATCACAGCTGAAAGGTAACACCAAAGTTCATTAGCAAACCATGCAACTGGATACTCCTTCAAGAGCTGTACATCTAATTTAGAGAAAAATGGTGGTAATCTGAATTTCCAACAACACAGATAAGAAAAGACATTTCAGGGATTGGTGAATGAGAACATGCTAGCAGAATTAAATATGTCTAACATGGTTAAGAGACACATAGAAGACATGCCAACATTCTGCAGATATTTAAGGGTTATTAATTCATCCCCTTTCCTGGCATTTATCTCCTTAAGAGAGATAAATAAGACCAAGGAGATATAAACAAGGGAATAATAAAAAACAAAAGATAGAGAGAAATATAAATTGAATATGAGGGAGAGGAGAAAAATATCTAGTCAGTAGTTCCCATCAGGCAGTGAAATATTTTCCCTATTGAAACAGTGAAAGAGGTATGTCCCTGTTACTGGAAATATCTTAAACTAAAATAGGCCAGCACATGGGAAGGTTCTGCAGAAAACCAAAAATAAAGTCTACTAAATTTTTGTCTTAAGCCACAGTGAAACATCTGAGCAATGACCTACCTTGTGTGCATCAGGAAGACAAAGCATTTGATACATTCTGCTTTACACAGATCAATCAGGATTTTATCCAAAATACCCAAAGCAGAAGTGCCTTTACCTATCGATTACAGATAGAGGATGCTTCAAATCTAAGGCAAAATGCTGTAACATGATCTGACAGTCAGAGCTGAGACTGGACAATTTCTGGCCACNGAGGGGAAGGGAAGGACTGTTCAACCCATGGAAGAATTTATCAAAGGTCCTCTTTCTTTTAAATTCTATAAATAAAGACGGGACATCTACTATGATCACACTTCAAGGAAAAGTTCAAAGATTTTGGCTTCACAGCTAAATTTCTGGATAAGTCTTGCTTACACTAAGAGGAAAATTGATGACAATAATAATGTCTACCTGTAACAATTGCCTCTCATACCAAAACAAGTAAAAAAATCCTTTCTGCATAATACTCTGTACTCTCAGAAGGAGTGGAAGGGTAGTTGCCCTTCCTGCAAACACACTCTAATGTTTCCCCTGTGTCTTGACCAACTGCTGCTTCCCACCATATGCTCAAGGCCCTCAGTATCCACTGTAGGAGTTACAACTGATTTTTTCAATACTCTCACTCATAACCATTATTCTCTACATCCCAACGGTTTGTGTTACTTCCCTGTAAACTGCTTGCAGTTTCTCATGGGCTTTGAGACCTTCCATCGACCCAGTGTGGTGATTTGGTGACTGTAAGCTGTGGCACTGCCGTGCTCCACGGTGTGTGTGAGGACTTCCAGACCTCGGAGACACGACCCTGCCCAGCTCCAAACGTTTGAAGTGAGCAGCGTGACCCACAACAGCAAGAGCTTTTTCTCAACATACAAAAGGACTAACAAAAATCACTCCAGACAGCAGAAGTCTCCCCTCCAGACTCTTACCTGTGCTACCTCTTCAAAATCATCGTGTCTCTTCTGCAGCGCACGCGCTCTGTGTAGAGACTTCCCCACTCCTGTGTGTTTGCTCAGAAAGGCTTCCCCGTGATTTTCAATCCAATCCAGCACCTGTCAGAGAAGAAGCAATCCAGTTACCTCTCCTGTCTCAGCAGCACAGAGAAACCCTGTGAGGGTGAGGATAAAACAGCTGCAGAGGAATGCTCTGTGCTGGCTGTGGCTGAACACACGCAGATCCGTCAAAGTCCATTCCCCTACACAGAAGATAAATGTTTAGAGATGCTACTGGTAAATTAGGTTTATTGAATTTTTACTTTTCAATTTGTTTTGAAGTGTAGCTTCGTTATTTGAGCCTGGCAGATATTAAATATTTACTTTCACGTAAATTAATTTTGGGGAATGGAAATCAGAAATCTGGAATCTTTTACAGGAAGTGCCCTCCTCTGAAGAGCTCCTTGAGTAAATTGAAAAGCAGCAATAACTGATTTCACATCTCAATGTGAGTGTGAGTACAAAAGCATGGCAGAAGGATCAATTAAAATCTATTTTTATGTGAGGAGAAAGCATTATCAGAGAAAATGGAATTAAAAGGTTAAGAAACCTTCACTGCAGACCATAAAATATTGACGGTGTGTATCATCCAAGTCTTTTAGGTTTTGATTTCCAAACATTACTGATTCTTAGGAAAAAAATAGGGTGACAAATCTGGTATTATAAGCGTTAAAGAGGATTTGCTTTTTAAAACAGATAGTATGTGCACTATCCATGTGGGATGTCTTCTCACAATAACACTGACACTAAAATTTAGATCAAATCTGTTCAGGGTCTACTAAAAGCCAGGAATAAAAATAATTTGACCATATAAGCTTGAGAAATTTCAGGATGTGATCACCACACTTTCTACATCCCTTTCCCAATGCACAGAAGCTAAGGGAATAAATAGTTCTGGATCAGCCCTGGTATTTCTGTAGCAGCTAGGATGTCATCAGCAAGGAGCCTGCACATGCAGTGGTTTGTGGATCCTCACTGCTACCGACGCACCAGCAAACAACTGCTGGTGTTTCTGTCACACGAAGGGATAGGACACTGCAAGCACACCCAGAATAGTTACTCTACCACAGGTAGTATTGATTAAGCCTAGAAACCTAAGACAAGAAAAATGGAAGATGTGATTTTTAATTTTTACCATTATTATTATTATTACTTCAGGCAAGTAAAACTATTTCATGTCTTGGTCGTACAGAATCTAAACCACATGGGCTCTGAGCTTTTTTTGTAGTGTAGATCCCAAGCATATTTTTATAGGAAGTTCTAAGTACAAACAAAGCTTTACACTCATATACTTCGGTTCCAACCCTGTTTCTTTTGCTGGGAAAAGCATTTTTTAATTAATATTTTGTTCTTACAACATATTTTTCATCCACAGAGTACAAATAATTTCACAAAATGGGGTATCAAAGCACTTCATGTCCTGCAGGGGCAACACATACTTGGCACAAGTCACACTGTGGGGATAAGGAAGTAGGACCAGATGTATTGGTAGTTCAGTCATCGCTTCCTGCTTCCCTTTCTCAGACCACTTTGTCTCCCAAATACGTTCATTCAGACACTGACAACCATGTACCAACTGGTCTGGTAAGAGCTTTTCTACAATACATTTTTGACCAGGAATCTCTATGTAACTTGTAATAACAATTATTGGAGGGTAGCCTTATAGAATTGGTGTCACTAAAAATCTGCAAATAATTTCACTAACAACATCTTTCCTCTTGCCAGGAGTTTTCAACTTGTCTGTTAAAAAGGGAATCAGATCCAAATTCAAGTTTGGAAAAAAATCTCATCTAATATTATTTTTTAAATGGCAAATGGCTTTAATTTAAACAGTGTTTCATAATACATTAGTATGCAGTATGTGCTTTCTATTTATAATTGATACCAACTCACTGCAACTACAGAAAACTACTCCGGTAACTATTTCATGCTTATAGCATTGAAGTAGTAATTACATAATTATAAATTTTTTTATCTCAACCAATGTTACACTGGCCTGATTAAATCATTGTTAGGTGACTGTTGACAGGGATTGACTCTTCCATTTTATAAGCAGATGTTTTGTTACATGCTTCAATTCAGAGTAAGAAATAAAGCACACGATACCCACTTCTAACAAAGTTGAAAATTAAGACAATGAAGTTAGACCAGAGTACTGGCCACAATATGGAAACTTTGCTCTCAGCAACAACAACAAAAAAGCCGAAAAACAAAGGGATAAAACACTCATATATAGGGAATGAACCTTCATTCCAGGACTCAAGAGCTGGTAACTCCTGCACCAGTGTTTTACGTTGCACTTGGGAAGTTACTCCATACTGACCTTCCTCTAACCTGACATTCCCCTAACATGAAAGCTTTCCCCCGAAGTTATATAAGCAGGTATTGATTAGGTTTCCAAATCCTTTAATTTATAAAACTAGATATAAATTACTCCTTGAGTGGACAAGAACGGACAAGATGAAAAAAAAATAATGTAGAAATCATCCACTAGAGGCACTTGCTGTAACACCCTATTTGGTTACTTCTTTCCTATGTCATTTCTCTGCTTAGAGTACCATGTCTCAGATTTCTTAGACCCTACCTTGTCTTTTTAAAACTCTGGATTAAAGTGGTTTACTAACTATTTTTTAATGCTGCAAATACCTCCAGAAATAACTTCAAATAATTACTTTTAGAGAATAACTTGCTTGACACCATTTTCTGTGTCTCAGAAACACGTGTTAACATATCTGACCAGTCCGGTTTTTAATGAATAACAGGATGTTAAGATAAGGCTCTGAAAGTCTGATAGCC